>WTXC01000319.1:0-19056 GCA_022496195.1 Lactifluus subvellereus | reverse complement strand
GTGTGTTCCTCTGTCGCTAATGATCTTTCGGGGAATGCCGTAATGGGGGAACACGTGCTTGGCATATAACGTGACGAGTTCTGGCGCGGTCATTGCTTCGTTACAGGGGATGAATATGGCTGCTTTTGAGCAGTCGTGGTCGGTGATTGTAAGGATGGAGTCGAATCCTTCTGATGGGGGCAGCTTGACAATTAGATCGAGGGCGATGGTCTCGAATGGTAAGGCGTTTGGGGCGGTCGTTATGGGCATGAAAGGCGGTGCGGGCTTGGTGGTGTTTACTTTAGTAGCTTGGCAGGTGGCGCAGCCTTTGACATAGGCGAGGACGGTCTGCTTCATGTTGGGCCACCAGTAGTCTTTGGCGATGAGTAAGCAAGTTTTTAAAATTCCGGGGTGCCCAGCGGTTGGCGAATCATGGTATAGGGAGATCACTCCCCTCCTAAGGTCATTGTCTGCCACGACAACCAGGCGGTTAGCATGCCACCAGCCTCCCCCGGGGCGGCGTTCGATGGGGTAGGTGGAGGCCCAGGTGGCGAGGGTGTCTTTATGGTTATCCTGAAGGGTGAGAGTGCGGTCTTCAAGGTCGACACTTGTGGCGCATTGGTAAATAGGGTAGGTGGCAGGGCGAGGACTTCGGCATTGTCCTGGCCTGCATGGTCGAAATCTGGACGGCGGGAGAGGGCGTCGGCTTTATTTGTGGCCCCTGGGCGGTGCACCAGGGTGATATGATAATCCCCGAGCGTGAGGATATAGCGGGCGATGTGGCGGTTGATTTTCTGGGGCGACCGGTAGTATTGAAGGTTCTTGTGGTCCGTGATTACCGTGACCTGGTGCTGGGCGCCCATAAGCAAGTGACGCCAGTGTTCTAGGCCTCTGACAATGGCGAGGAACTCCCTATCCCAGATGGGGTAGTTGCGTTCCGTGGCTGTGAACGTCTTGGAGTCGTATCCTACTGGTCGGCGACGTCCTTGAGCATCGTGTTGGTACAGGATGGCACCTGTGGCATTCTGGGAGGCGTCCACTTCCAGCTCGTATGGGCGTGCTGGGCTTGGCTGCCAGAGGACTGGGTCGCTCGTGACGATCTTGATGAGCTGATCAACCGCTGCGGTGCACTCCTCTGTCCAGATGAAGGGAGCTCCTTTCTTTAGGAGGCTAGTTAGGGGGCGGGCGATCTCGGCGAATCCTGGTATGAAGGGGCGTTGGTATCCTAAAACGCCTAGTGTCGATCGCAGCTGCTTGACACTGGTGAGTACTCGTGGCCACTCCTTAATACCTCTCAGTTTGCTGGACTCGATGCGCAGCGAGTCTCCATCAATAACCAATCCCAGGTATTCGACACGTCGCTGTTCGAATTGGCACTTCTGGGGCTTCAGGAAGAACGATGCTGCCTCTAGGATGTCTAGCAGCTCGTGGACCACGCGTCGATGCAATGCATGGTCTAAGGGTGTGGCGATGAGGATGTCGTCCATATACACAAAGATCATCCTCGGATATTTGAGTTTTAGCGGCCGCAGGAGTCGATCCATGACTGCTGGAAGGTGCTAGGCGCGTTGCACTGTCCAAATAGCATGACACGTGGTTGGAACAGTCCTTGTGGCATTTTGAAAGCTGCCTTCCATTGATCGCCGTCTTTTATCCTGACGTTGTGATATCCCCATCGGATATCAAACTTGGTAAATAGCGCCGTCCTTCAAGGTCCCTGGTCAGGATGCTGATGTCAGGAAGGGGGTAGACGTCTGAATCGTCCAGCTATTTAGTGTGCAGTAGTCCTGGACCGGGCGGAGGGATCCATCCTTCTTTTTAATGAAGAAGAAGGGGGCGGCATAGGGGGAGCTTGACAGCTCGATGTATCCTTTATCGAGCTGTTCCTTGAGCCAGGCGTCGGCGGCGATCATCTCTTTGGGGTTCAACGGATAGACCTTGCAGTCTAGCATGCAGGGGCGTCAGGTTTCAATCTGATGGCGTGGTCGTCTTCTCTGCTTGGCGGGAAGCGCTGCGCTTCCTTCTCTGAAAAGACTCTCCAGTGTCGTGAGTATTCTGGAGGCACATCTGCTGCTGTAGGGGCAGATCGCTCCTGGTGTTCCCTAATCGCCCATTCTTGGGCGATGTTCGTCCTGTTGATCTGGAGGACTAAGGCTCTCCTTCTTCCATCGTGGTTGCCTGGAGGGCATGTCCAAGGAGTTGGGCGTATCACAATAGGCTTCGGGGCTGCTCCGATGCCTTCCTGCTGGTCAGTGCGAGGGAGATTGGTCCTCCTTTGACGGTCTTGGTGCTCCAGTCAATATCAGGGGTTGAAGGCTTGGAACCAGGGGAACCCTAGGATCGTCCTATCTCGTCCTAGGTTAGCGAGGAAGAAGCGTGCACGCTTTCTTTCTTTCCTTGTCGGATCGTTAGATCACAGTAGGTGGTGATGCGGCCACTGCGGTTTTCGGATCCGTCTACGTTATAGAGGAGGCGTGGCTGGGGAGTCGTCTGGGCACAAGACGCAGCCTTTGGGCGGTTTTCTGGTCGATAAATTGTCGGTGGCGCCACTGTCTATGAGCGCACTTTCTGCAGCCTTTCCATGTATGGTGGAAAACGTAAAATTGACATTGATACTATTCCGATTTGAGACATACATGGTACAAATACGCGAGGCTTGATCCCAGGCTGTTAGGTCAAGCCGCTTTAAAAATCCAAGTCTTCCTGGATGATGCAGTCAAAGGCTGCTGATCGCTCTGTTGCGCTCATGGCGCGGAGCTGGGACATGACGTCCGTTGGTGCTTGGCTGGCGCTATCGTCGGGGACGATGGTCAGGCTTTCTTGGCTCGTCGTTCTTACGAGTGTGGCGCGTTGGGAGGGGGCTTGCTGGTTTTGCCTCCCCTTTTTCTTGAAGCATTGAGCGGCGCGATGTCCCTTTTCTTTGCAGTAGAAGCATCTTCGCTCGTCCATGAGCTTCTTCTTTTCTGCGTCTGTTAGTGGTCCTCCCATGCGTGCGGCATCCACGTCCATGGGGACGGGGCGTTGTTTCTGGGGCGCTGGGCAGGGGCTGGCGCTCTGGGAATAAAACGGGGTTTGGGGGTGAAGCGCTGCTGGTTGGGAGCGGGTCCTAGGTCGGCGAGTATTTGGGCGCTCCTAATGACTTCCTTTCGTGCCGCCTCCTGCCAATCGTCTAGGGTCATTGGTATGGTTTCTTTGTTGAGGATTTTTAGCGCTATCCTCGACGAAGACCTTTTTGAAGAGGTCTAGCATTCCCAGGTCCTAGGGGATGTCCTGCTGCTAGGACCAGGTGGTTGAAGGTGGTGATGAAGCCGTGACGTCGTTCTCCTGCATTCTGAGGTTGACCAACTTATTGAAGGTTTTGTTCTTTGGCCGTGTCTGTGAAGGCGTTGGTGAAGTCTTGGACGAACTAGCCCATAGTGCTTCGTCTGTCTTCTGAATGCGGTTGACTGCTCGGGTGGTTCTCTCTTCTAGGAGCGCGGTTTGTGCATCGGTCCAATCATCCACCTTGGGGCCTCTGATGTATCCAATGGCTAGCGCCACCCGGTTGTAGGGGATGGTAACATTGTCTGATTTCCCATTGAGAATTCGATATAACTTGAATTCTTTCAGGAACTTGGCGCTTTTGCTCCGATCTCCGTCGAAGATTGCTGGCGCGTTTCCCTTCATGGAGTCGTTGCCATTTCCCTGTGGCGCGGGAATTGTTGCCATGCTGGTCTGCTGTGATGGAGGTGGGGGTGGTACGGGTTGCTGGAGAATGGGTGGTGGCGGCGTTGGCTGCGCGGCTTGGTGTGCTAGGCGGAGTAACTGCGGTGTGGCTGTTGTTTCTTGGGTGAGAGGGTGACTTCCTTGGAGTGTGGCGACGTCCTGAGTCCGGTGCTCAGAAATTCTTCGAGCGGCTCTGTTTCCTTCTGCTTCCCTTTTGATGTAGAGGGGCTAGTGGCGGCGAAGGTGGATCTACTTCGATGCTTTCTGGGCTTTACCGGATGTCCTAAGCCTGTGGTGTCGTCGTGGGGGATGCAGTTGTCGGCTTTGTCCAGTAACGATTCTCTGCCCACTCGAGGATGTACCAATGGTCGTTGATGAATTCGATAGGGAAGTGCTTTTCACTTCCGTCAGGTGCTCTGATGGTGTGGTGGTAGCACCACTTTCTGGGGTTTCGGTCGGTGTCTTTCCAGTAAGCTCCTCCACAGATATAATCTGGTAGGTCAGCGTTCTTTCGTGGTGCAACCGGGGTGTCTCTGGTTTCTGAGATCTGTATTCGGAGGGTTGCCACGATTACTGTCCTTCTTCTTGTAGGATGAGCTCTACTTGGTGGACGAAGATGGTGCAGACGAAGATGACTTCAGTGACGATTTCAGCAAGCTCTTGTGCGATCTGATCGAGGTTGGTGGTGTCTGTTTGGGCCGTTGGCACAGGTCCTTGGGCACTCATGGCGGTGGCGGTTAACATTGCTTTCAAGTTGGTTTGTGGCTTCTCGTGTCCAGAGGACGGCTTCGAGAATTTCTGGCAAGCTAATCTCGTGGAGGGGTCCTAAACGCGGTCGTCGAGTAGACTCCAGGGCTCTAGCGATAGCTGTAAGATGGTGAGGGCTGCTTCAAACGCTGTGAAGTCTTCTAGCCACTTATTTTCATGAATTGAAAGTTTTCTACTTCGATTGAAAGGGCGTGATGTTGCTCTGATGGTCCTTCGGCACAGGACAGGAAGCAGGCGGCGTTGTGGCGATATACTGCGTCGTCAAGGAGGATTCTCCACTGAGTAATGTGTGCGCGTCTTTGTTAAGATCGCTGAGGCGTTCCCAATAGTCTGTATTATCCAGGGCGGGGCGTTCCTGGTGGTTAGTGGGAAGCTTGACTTATGTTACGGCTCGACGGGCCGTGAGCACGACTTGTGCGGCTTGGGCGTGGGCAAGAGTGAACACGTGCGAGGGCAATGAGCACGTGGTCCTGAGCGTGACACTTCCGGTGGTCACGTCGACGCGAGAGTGAAGCTAAGTTCTTCGGAGTAGGGCGAGCACGTGACTTGGTGCAAAGACCCAAAGCTAAGTTGTTACAGCCGACTTAGAGAGGCGTGAGAGCGAAGCAGAGCCTTGCTGAGCGATGAACGCAAAAGGCGACTTGAAGCGGCAAGTTCAAGTGGAGAAGGCGACTTAGAGCGGCGAGCTCAAATGAGGAGGCAAGACAAGTCGATTAGGAAACGAAGTCAAGCTTAGGGCTTGACTCTACGCAAACTAAGGCCCTTATATAGGCCTGGTACAGGAGAGTCACATGCTACTACTACCGAGTCATAACGAGGGTAGTGGAGTAGTCCGCTAAGTATAGTACCAGCCCCACAGGTCACTGTGGAGCGGGGTGAGTCAGGGTCGAGTCAGGGCTAAATATAGTTATGCGCTCCACGTCCAGTGGAGCGCAACGAGTCATAGCTATTGGGGTCTAGAACATGAGGCGAGACGCGGGCTGAGTATCGTAGCGAAGAAGGAAAAGAGACGGTCCGCTCAGTCCGTAGGGGAAATCGTAACACGGTGGCAACGATGGTGGGGGAGAAGGGGATCTTGGACATGAAGGTCCTAAGTCCTGATAATGAGCTCTCGCTGGGGAGCTAAGATGACGTCTGAGCTTAAGTCCTTTGACCATAAGCCAGTGGCACTTGTGTAAGCGGCGCAAGGTCTGGCAATAAGCCAGAGGAGCGGTGGTTCACAAGTAAAAGTCCTGAAGGCATTCAAGTGCACTGAGATTACAAGAGAACAGACTTAGGGTCTGCTCTAAGGCGATAAAGCGTGATATAAGTACATGGGGAGAGTGAGTCAGATTGAGTCAGAGTGCCCCTAGGACACTAGTAAGCAGGCTCAGTAATCGTTGAGTCATTGTACAGTAAGCAGGGCAACGCATGAATCATGTTGTACAGTATGAGTCAGTAGGTGCTGAGGCAGCGCATGCGCAGAGGTATGCAAATGTAGCACTAGTGGGATGTGCACCAGAGGTGAAGTGTGGGAACACCTACTATAATAGGAAGGTGAGCATGATGTAAGCAGAAGCGGCCAAGTCATGGCCTCAAGCAGAGTCTCAGGCCATAGGGGCCTGGCAGTCCATAAACACAACGTGGGAAGAGTAGAATGGGTGAAAATGAAGCATACATGACCCCCTTGTGCACCCTAGGATCAGAGAGGGATCCCAGCACGCACAAACGTGACACCTGGTACAAGGGGATCACATGCTACAACTACTGAGTCACAACGAGGGTAGTGGAGTAGTCCGCTAAGTATAGTACCGGCTCCACAGGCCACTGTGGAGCAGGGCGAGTCATGGTCAAGTCAGTGTGCTAAGTATAGTACAGCTCCATGTCATCATGGAGCATCATCAGTCATTGCTATCGAGTCACAGAGTGGGGTGTAAGCAAGGCATCATAAGAGAGGTAAAAACGGTCCACTCAGTCCATAAGTAAGATTGTAACAGACATGTACCCAAAAGTTTCTTGATCAGGGAAACAAAGGCCATGTGTGTGGCGAGAGCATCGCACATCTGATGGGAGTCATGTTACGGCTCAACGGGCCGTGAGCACGACTTGTGCGACTTGGGCGTAGGCAAGAGTGAGCACGTGCAAGGCGACAAGCACGTGGTCCTGAACGTGACACTTCTGGTGGTCACGTCGACATGAGAGCGAAGCTAAGTTTCTTTGGAGTAGAGCGAGCACATGACTTGGTGCAGAGGCTCAAAGCTAAGTCATTGCAGCCGACTTAGAGTGGCGTGAGAGTGAAGCAGTGCCTTGCTGAGCGACTAAGGTGAAAGGCGACTTGAAGCGGCGAGTTCAAGTGAAGAAGGTGGCTTAGAGCGGCAAGCTCAAGTGAGGAGGCAAGACAGTCGAATTAAGAAACGAAGTCAAGCTTAAGGCTTGACTATACGCAAAGTGCAACCCTTATATAGGTCCATACAAAAGGATCACGTGCTACTATGCTACCGAGTCACGAAGAGGGTAGTGGAGTAGTCCGCTATGTATAGTACCGGCTCCACAGGCCACTGTGGAGCGGGATGAGTCACGATCGAGTCAGGGCTAAGTATAGTACGCGCTCCACATCGCAATGGAGCGCAGTGAGTCATAACTACCGAGTCGGAGTCCGGAACGCGAAAGGGGCGTAAGCATAGTATCGTAATGGGAGAAAGAGACGGTCCGCTCAGCCGTAGGTGAGATCGTAACAAGTCAGGGATTCATAACAGTCTCTGTGTTAGAGTGCATCTCCTGCATCTCAGGACTTGTAGGTTGCACAACCACATATTCACGCCAGATGCCTGCATACCACTCCTGGAAGCTAGTTTTGCACGTGGACTATATATGCTTGTGCAAGCTGAAACACGTCCGTCTCATTGCTTGTTATCGTAGTTAGAGTCCCCATGAATTCTAGTTCTTCAGGAGAGATGAAGTTCGCATCCTGAGCATTGCAGCGTGTGCCAAAGATGGTGCACTCAGATTGCACTGCATAGGTGCACTAAGCATTCTTAGGCAAGTAAAACTCAAGCCCAAGTTGACCCCTAAGTTCATGGAATCTAGTGCATCCTAGATTCTTAGTGAACATGTCTGCAGGATTTTTATCTCCATCCATGAATTGGAGTTTAACCTTCCTGTCCTTTACCACTTGACGAATATAGTGGTAGCATATATCAATGTGTTTGATATGGTGCTCTTGGACAGGATTGGAGGCCATGAATATGGCTCCTTGGTTATCTCCATTAAGCAGGATAGGTTTAATGGTAAATCCGATCTCCTCAAGGAGGGATTGAACCCAGACAACCTGTTGACTTGTATCAGACAAGGAGATGTATTCTGCTTCAGTGGATGAGAGTGCAACAGTCTTCTGAGCTCTGGAATTCCAGGTGAAGACTGCGCTTGCAAGGCTTATCATGTATCCAGTAGTGGAACGGCGATTCTCAGTATTGCTTCCCCAATCTGAATCAGTGTAGGCTTGAAAGCCTTTGCCACTCACTCCATCATAGACCATAGCATAGTTGGATGTGCCAACTAAGTAGCGGCAGATATACAGCGCTCTGTTTAAATGGTCTTGAGAGGGGTTTGCACTATACTGTGAAAGCTTGGTCACTGTGTATGCTATGTCAGGGCGTGTGCCCAACATTATGTACAGAAGTGAGCCAATCACTTGCTGGAACTTATGGTGAATGGCATCATTGACAGGCTTGTTATTGGGCATTGGTTGATAGCCCATTGGGAGTGGAGTGTCCACAGCTTTTGCATTGGTCATTCCAAAGTGTTGCAGCACTTTAGCAAGATAAGCAGTCTGGTCTAAGTAGATACACTTATTCTTGCATCTAATGCGCATGCACAAGAACTCCTTAACATTGCCTAAGTCATGGCATTCCCATGCTTGCATAAATGCAGACTTGAGTTTGTTCACTTGGGAAAGGTCTTTCCCCATGAACAGTGCATCGTCTACATAGATGATTGCGATGACTGGGTGTTTGCCTTTAGAGATATAGACAAACACTCCTGAGTCAGAGAGTAGGCATGTAAAGCCTAGGGCAGCCATGGACTCATCAAGCGCTTTCCACCATTGCAAAGCAGCTTGTTTGAGGCCATATATGGCACACTTAAGACCTTCAACCTGAGAAAACCCTTTGGCTACAAGCCAGGCCTTCTTGCGTCCATCTTGCTTAACATCAAAGACCCATCAGTTTTTGATGATCTTCCTCCCAGGCAGAGGATCTACTAGCTCAAAGACATGTTGTGCATGAAGCGAGTCTAACTCTTTGTGACAGGCAGTCTTCCATTCCTTTTGTTGTGCTGTAGGCATGCGCTGAATGTCCTTGTAGGACCACTCCCATACATTGGAAGTGTCTTGTGGCTCTGAATCTGGTGGAACTGCTGCACCAAGCAGATGATTCAGTAATTTGACTCCCCCTTCTTCCGCTTGGGAGAATAGATTTGTTTCAACTTCGTCCTCAGATTGTGACTGAGAGAGCGGGGTGTCACTAGGAGGCTGTGGAGTAGGTAGTACAGGAGTGTCCTGCCTACTTGATTGATGTGTGCGGGAGCTACCCAGCTCAGGTTCAATCATTCTTTGCCACTGGCCTTCCCACTCAATGTCTTTCTCTATTTGAGTGGGGTGCCTATCCCCATAGACATTGCCAGGACGAGTTGGAGGCCTTCGCATCTGCTGAGAACATCGCAATTCAGCTGGTGGCTGAGATGGCAATTCTGCGGTTCTCTGTCATGCTCTGCACGACGGTGTAGGAGTAAGTGGAGGTAATGGCTCCAGAGGAGGCTCTGTAGGCTCTTCCTCTTCCCTTGGGAGGGGATGGTGTACCCTCTGGGGACTCCTAGGTGGACGTGGTGGAGGAAAGGCTTGCTGACCCTGGCCAGGGGCAGAAGCTTTTCCTTTGCCTTTGTCTGCAGGCCCAGGTTCAGGTTTAACTGTGGGTGGCTGCTTGGAAGAAGGAGGTGATGGTGAAGGAGCAGGGTTACTCCAGTCATCATCAAAACCACTAGGAATGGGCTGTAGTGGAGGTTGGGCTGATTCTGGTTCATAGGGCGTGACATGGGTGCGGGTGACACCATGGTTTTCGGTCATGGTGTGTCATGGGTGTGGGTGCAGTGTTGAGATTTCACACCCGAGGCCAAACCGCACCCTTAACCGCAGTTTATGGTTTGACTATGGTTTATGGTTTGACCATGGTTTTGTGTTTTTATTTTGTGCCTTTTTTTTTTTTTTTTTTTTTACCAGTTTGGAGTTCCGCATGTCGATTCCACCTCTAGTCACACGACAACTCCTCTCATGCCGCTACCACCACCACCTGAAAACACGACATGTGTCACGCCCAGGCTCTGGGTGTACCTCCTCAGGCGACGGAGGCAGTGGCGGTGACGACGGTGGGGGAGAAGGGGATCTTGGATGTGAAGGTCCTAAGTCCTGATAACGAGCTCTTGCTGGGGAGCTAAGATGACGCCTGAGCTTAAGTCCTTTGACCATAAGCTAGTGACACTTGTGCAAGCAGCGCAAAGTCTGGCAATAAGCCAGAGGAGCAGTGGTTCACAAGTAAAGACCTGAAGACGGTTGACTTGTCTGAGATTACAAGAGAACAGACTTAGGGTCTGCTCAAAGGCAATGTAACGCAATATAAGTACATCAGGAAGGCGAGTCAGATCGAGTCATAGTGCCCCTAGGACACTAGTAAGTGAACACAGTAAGCATTGAGTCATCATACAGTAAGCAGGGCGACGCGTGAGTCATATTGTACAGTATGAGTCAGTAGGTGTCGAGGCAGTGCATGCATAGAGGTATGCAAATGTAGCACTAGTGGAATGCGCACCAGAGGCAAAGCATGGGAACACCTAATGACCCCCTTGTGCGCACTGTGATCAGAGAGGGATCCCAGCACGCACAAACATGACAACATGCATTGTTTTCCAACCACCAACCCCCTCCCTCGCTCTAAACGTGAGATGGAGGGGGGTTTCTGTCCACAATGCCACCAATGCCATTCCCTCAAAAGCGAAGGTTTCAAGTCACCACCCCCTTCCCTTGCCCCCAAATGCAAGAACAAGATAAGTTTTTTTGTCTTCTTTTTTTGTTCCTACTAACAAGACTTCGACAATGACAGCTCCCTCATGTCAATGCTCCCACATCGCCCGCGCACCCCATGTCTCCTGCATGCACATGTGATAAGTAGAATAGTTAGTTACTACAGTAGTACTTTTGTAATAAATTACTTTTGGCCTTTCCCCCCTCCCTCACTTCAACTGCGAGTTGGAGGGGTTGCACTGCCTACCGTGCCACATGGTGGCCATTCCACCATGTGGCCTTCAATCACAGTCGCTCACCCACCTGCTGATCGCCTTGCTGGCAGATCGCATGCTGCCCGCCCACACACACATCTGCGTGCCCACTGATCGCCCTCCTCTGGCAGATTGCACGCCACCTGCACGCCTGCACGCCTGCACAATGCCTGCACAATGCCCACATGCCCACATGGCACCCACATGCCTGCACGACACCCACACAACGCCTGCACGATGCTCGCATGCCCGCACGATGCACGCATGATGCCCACACGACACCTGCACGCCCACATGATGCTCGCACACCCGCACAATGCACGCACAATGCACACACAATGCCCGCACAACCACACGATGCCCGCACGACACCCGCACGCCCACACAATGCCCGCACAATGCCCACACATCCACACAATGCACACACGCCTGCATGACACATGCACACTGCACACCGCATGCACACCTGCCTGCGCGTTTAGTGTTTTAAGGTCCAGTCCAGTCTGGTTTTTTGACCTAATTTGGATTAGACTGGGACTGGAACTGGTTTGGACTGGAACTGAAATTTTGGATAACCAGACCAGACCTAAGGGGACCAGTCCATATTGGTTCAGTTCCAGTCTATGGACCAGTTGGGATCAGTCTTTTTCAGAACTGGCTTAGACCAGTCTGGATCGGTCTTCACTGTGGTCCAAGACCAGTCCCATAGCTAAAAACAACTTTATTATACTATTACCACTCTTTACTATACACTACTAGACAATATACATTAATGTATTACAGTAACATGGTCTAATATACTGAGTTTGAATGGCGTTGCGCTGCTGGTTGTGTGTTACACTCAGCCTTGGGCGTTCTAAGCGACTTGCTTATCGTTGACTTGGTTCAGCCCAAGTCCTGCTTCAGGGTAGTGCTGTGTGCACTGTGGATAGTGTTTTCAGGTCCAGTCCTATGGACCGGAAAAAGACCGGCAACTGAACCAGACCCAACTGCGGTCTGGTCTTCTTCCTGGTTGCGGTTGTGCCAGTTTCCCATGCCACTCAGTTGCGGTCCACCCATTTCAAAGAGCTTGTTGAAAACCGGTCACAACTGACTGCAACCAGTCTGCAACTGAACTTTCGGTTGCACTACTATAGCACTCTTAAATCCAAAATTTTATTACTACTACTACCTTGAAACAATAAAATGTACAGAATAGAAGTATATATAGTAAATATAAATCGAACAGGGCATGGCCCAGGAAAGCAAATACGCAAATGGGTGGGGGTTTATATAGCTCCCAAGTGCGCATGGACCATTTGGTCATGTGACTCATGTTTTGTGCAAGCAAACGAACTTGCGCTGCGTTTGTTTGTATGTGCTTACTCACCTCTCAGGGCGACAACCGTCTCTGTCTCTCGCCCCAAACGCAAGCGAGGGACTCTCATTCTGGGCAACAACAACCGAGGCACGCCATCCCCTCCCTCGCCCCAAACGCGAGCAGAGGTCTGTATCTTGTTCTAGGCAACAACAGGCGACCTCACCCCCTCCCTCGCCCCAAACACGAGCTTGAGGGGGTTTATCTCTTGTGCTAGGCAACAACGCCCCCCTCCCCCTCGCCCCAAGCGTGAGCGGAGGGGGTTCATCTCTTATTCTAGGCAACAACAACCGACGGCACCCCTCCCCCTCGCCCCAAACGTGAGCGGGGAGGGGTTCACTTCTCTCCCGCACGACGACGACCAGCAGCGTGGCGACGACGCCCAGCAGCATGACACCGACCAGCAGCGTGGCGACAGTGCCCAGCTGCGCAATGACGACCAGCTGCGCGACGCCCGCCAGCAGCGCGACGCCCACCAGCAGCAGCGCGACGCCCGCCAGCAGCAGCGTGACGCCCACCAGCAGCACAACACCGACCACCAGCACGACACTGACCAGCAGCGTGGCGACGGCGCCCAGCTGCACGACGACAACCAGCTGCGCAACGCCCGCCAGCAGCGCAACGCCTGCCAGCAGCAGCGCAACGCCCGCCAGCAGCAGCGCAACGCCCACCAGCAGCATGACACCGACCACCAGCACGACACTGACCAGCAGCGCGGCGACGGCGCCCAGCTGTGTGACGACGACCAGCAGCGTGATGACGACCAGCAGCGTGACGCCCTCTAGCAGCGCGATGCCCGCCGGCAGTGCGACGCCCACCAGCAGCGCGACCGCGATGAGAGTGCCACGAGGACCAGCAACACCGCGACGACGAGAACACGACGACCAGCAGCGTGACGACGACAAGAGTGTGACGACAATGGGCAGCACGACCCCGACAGGGAGTGCAACTGTGACGGGCAGCGTGTCTGCGACAGGCAGCGCGACCGTGACCAGCAGCGCAACGCCGTTCGAACTCAGTATATTAGACCATGTTACTGTAATACATTAATGTATATTGTCTAGTAGTGTATAGTAAAGAATGGTAATAGTATAATAAAGTTGTTTTTAGCTATGGGACTGGTCTTGGACCGCAGTGAAGACCGATCCAGACTGGTCTAAGCCAGTTCTGAAAAAGACTGATCCCAACTGGTCCATAGACCGGAACCGAACCGATATGGACCGGTCCCCTTAGGTCTGGTCCGGTTATCCAAAATTTCAGTTCCAGTCCAAACCGGTTCCGGTCCCGGTCTAATCCAAATTAGGTCGAAAAACCGGACCGGACCGGACCTTAAAACACTAACTGTGGACAATTGAACAATGGTTCTTCTCTTGATTGCAATGGCTCAAGACGTAGGCCAACTGTCGGGCACAAGTGACAAAGGTGCACTGATAGTGCAGTGACTCCTAAGTGACTTCAATGCAAAGGTGTTCCAAGCCAAAAGAGTTCCCTTATGACAAGGGGGAGAAAGAGGGGTAGAAAGGAGGGGAGAGTGTACTGGTGGCCTTGGAAGGTCTGGTCTGGTTCGGAGTATCCTAGGGGTGCTTCCCACTGCAGGGATTCCTAGGTTCAAGTAGGCTGTATTGTTCAAGAGGTCAAGTCTGTAGTCTACTGCACAAAGGAGTGTGCTACTTATAGTTTCGTGAAGGCCCCTGTCTAGAGGGCCGCGTAATCGTCAGGGCATAGGGCCCATGCATCTAGTAGGTTCCAGACTCTGCGTCATAAGGACGCGCAAGTGTATCAGTAAGAAATCAAGGGCGCGCATGAGGTATGAGATCAAGGGTCATAGTGATCGACCCAATAGCAAAAGTACTCAATGTTCGGTGAACGCGCAGCCTGCCAACACGCTGCAACATGTCTGCACTACACCCTGGACCCAGGGGAAACACGCCTTTAGCGTTCTGTGATGTGCCGATGTGATATTCGTGATGCATGCACATGCATGTGCCATGCAAGTGCTGCAACCATGTGAGCGTACATGAGGCTAGCAGCCTCCTTCCTAATCAGTCTGTATAGTATCAGTTCAGTGTCCATAGTGTCAAATGAGTGCGTAGCGGTTCAGGGGCACTCCCTAGGAGTCCCAATTCCATCCTTGTCTTGTCAGTTAGCCAGCTGTGAGCTTCAGGAGCTCCCGCACAGACTGGGTCGTGCGCAAGTCAGTGCGCATGGTGGTCATGGTTGTAACATTGTGGTCGCGCTGCCCGTCGCAGACACGCTGCCCATCGCAGTCGCACTCCCTGTTGGGGTCATGCTGCCCATCGTCATCGCACTCTTGTCGTCGTCACGCTGCTGGTCATCATGTTCTTGTCGTCACAGTGTTGCTGGTCCTCGTGGCACTCTCGTCGCGGTTAGTGTTCCACACGGGTGCGGGTAAAACCGCGGTTTTTACCCCAAGGGTTGCTGTGGTGTTGGTACGGTGTGTACCCATGTAACACCGCACACACCCCACACCCGTACCATACCGCACCCGCTCAACACTGCAACCGCACCTGTGCCCATACAGCCAACACCGCACACCACACCCCCACACCCCGCACCCCACACCCGTTCCACACCGAACCCGTGTCATACTGCACCTTGCACCCGTGCCATACTCGTACCACATACCACATCTGAAACCTGCAGTGTCATTCATACCCACAGGTTTTATCACAAAAACTAGGAAGCATGCAAATCAAAATTATAATTGAGCTGTAGCTACAAGACAGGAAGAAATGAATGAAAGATAATTTAAACTCTCCCTGCTGCTGCTGCCATCGCCGCCATGGCTGCATCGCTGTGGTCACTGTGTCACCACCATGTCTGCATCGCTGCCGCCGCCATGTCTGCATCACTGCTGCCGCCGCCACCATGGCTGCGTTGCTGCCATCACCGCCGTGTCTGCATCGCTGCCACCACCGCCGTGGCACTGCGTCGCTGCCATCGCTGCCGCCACCATGGCGCTGCATCACTGCCATCGCCGCCACTGCCATGGCGCTGCGTCACTGCCATCGCCGCCGTGTCTACATCACTGCCGCTGCCGCCACCGCCGCTGCTGTTGCCGTGGCGCTGCGTCGCTGCCATCGCCGCCGTGTCTGCGTCGCTGCCATCACCGCCGTAGCGCTGCATCGCTGCCATTGCCGCCATGTCTGCATCGCTGCCATCGCCGCCGTGGCGCTGCATCACTGCCATTGCCGCCGTGTCTGCGTCACTGCCCTCGCCGCTGTGGCGCTGCATCGCTGCCATCACCACCATGTCTGCGTCGCTGCCCTCACCACCGTGTCTGCGTCGCTGCCCTTGCCGCCGTGGCACTGCGTCGCTGCCATCGCCGCTGTGTCTGCGTCGCTGCCCTCACCGCCACCACCGCCGCCACCGCCGTGGCTGCGTCGCTGCCATCGCCACCATGGCTGGGTTCACTGCAGTCACTGTGTCGCCGCCATGGCGCTGCATCGCTGCCATCGCCGCCATGTCTGTGTCGCTGCCATCGCCACCATGGCTGGGTTCACTGCAGTCACTGTGTCGCCGCCATGGCGCTGCATTGCTGCCATCACTGCCGTGTCTGTGTCGCTGCCCTTGCCGCCACTGTGGCTGCATCGCTGCCATCGCTGCCATGGCATGTGGTGGTGGCAATCATCCGTCGTTCTCATCAGCTGTCTCAAAGAGAGATAGCATGGGAAATGTTCCGTGTCATCAGGCGTTCTTGTCCAGGTAGTCCGTGGCCCATGGCAGCTATGCATCGACAGAGAGAAAAAAAGTAAAAAAAAAAGCCAAGGAAAACGCACATTTTGACCTATTTCCAACACAATCCATAGAGCGTGTGCTGAATTCTGAGGTGAGTGTTATTGAAGGGGTGGCTCAGCATTGGTTGAGCCTTGAGCCAGCCTCACCTCCACCTGCAAAATAGCCCATGGAGCGACCACGCCAGCGCTGGTGAACGCGGCGAACGAGCATGCGGCCTTAGCACCGAGCATTTGTTGAGTGAGCTCAGGTACAGTGACAGCATGGTATTGTTGGCTACCACGAGTGGTGAGCGGCGCAAAGCCCGTTAGGAAGAAGTGTGACAAGGGAAGGGCACTGGGATGGCAGTGAGGGACGGTGCATCGGCTTAAGGATGAATAGAACAAACCCATGTTGACCGCGAGTTTCCGGAAATCCGAGTTGAGTTGACCTGGGAAGCGCAAGCAGGCTGTGATGCCAGACATAACAGCAGAAACAAGATGATTGAGATCGCCATAGGTCAGTGTAGCGAGCTTCAAGGTACGGAAGTGAGTGTCGTAAAGTGCCTCATTGCCAATGCAAAACGTCTCAGAGTTCTCCACGAGTTGGTGGACGGTGGATGGAAAGAGTAACACTGTGGGCTAAGAGGGCAGATCTATGCCTGTGGCTTGTAGTTACAGTGGCCCCATTTTCGATATTTTCAGCCATAGGGCAGCTAATGCCAAATTTTTCCCACACAAAAATTATTGTAGTAATTTTAAAAAAAGTAACTCATGTATTCCACTCTGCGAAGGTGCTACATTTGGGGGACAAGCATCAAAGAACCGAGCAGCACCACCAAAAACAAACGGTCTCAATGGAGCGCGTGAGTGAGCCCGGGAAGTGTCATGCATAGACCACTTCGACAATGGTGGGCAGTTGCTGCTCAGATTGCAGGGTGGTACAGCTTTGTGTGAAGATTAGAATGACTATCGGGTGTATCCATAGCTGGGATGACACTCGCGATGCTTGCTCCATCTTGAGAGAAGAATGTAGTAGCATTTTTGTAGGTCTGTACGTGATAGTATAAGTAATGCACTTAATCAGTTAAAGAATTCCGGCCTACCTCAAGAATGGCGACAAGATCCTCGATGATACCCCAATCCTCATTATCGAGTTCATATGCCCTCAGCTTCAGTGCCCTATCGCCAGTGAGTTGATCGATAGCATCCCTATAATTAAGTACAAAAGCCATCATATCGTAGGTAGAGTTCCATCATGTCACCACATCGCATGGGATAAGCTTCACTTTGAGGCCAAGTTCTGAGCAGACCTGACACTAAGCAGGCAAATCAATTGTCAGTGAATGGATGGTTGCGAAAGAAAGTTGTTGTACCTGAGTCTGTTGAAGCATTTTTTCCAATGCTGGCACAGGTGCTGAACAGTTCGCTTGCACTTTGACTGTGCAGCAGCATGCATTGCACAGGCATCCTGCCAACCCAGAACCTCCATTTGAGAGCTTCTCCGAGAGTGTGCTTGCACCAGCTGATCTCCCGTGCTGGGAAACCTGCCAGCTTCGCCCTTGCATGCACTTAGCCACAAGGATCAAGGAAGCTAGGAGTGCCCGATGAGGGTGCAACAACGGTGATGGAAGAAGGGGAAGAGAGACCCTCGTTTTTTTTTTTTTTTGAAGTCAGCATTTATATCCCGCAACAACATGTAATGGGTGCAACAATGTAATGGGCGCAACAATGTGTAACAGGAAGAGAGTCCCTTGGACGGTGCTTGACGATGGGCCGGCCTGGCTCGGCTAAAGCCGCAGCTTTAACAGCGAAAAAGGGTACGTGTCGATGCATTTGGGAGGGCAGCAGAGAGTGCGTGCGCAGTGACAAGCGGGTGGGGACAACGTGTTAATGAGTCTGTCAATGGAGAGGGTAGGCACGGGTGGCTGGAGTACTGGTTGGTGTTGTGATGTTTCAACCAGCACGATAGTGATTAAACTGTGTAGGAAGCCAGCATAAGAGAGTGAGGGATCCATCGGCGATGGGCAAGTCAAGCTAGTTGTTGCCCAGCCACGCAGGCAGCGGCGCTCCCATGATAGCACCCGTTTTTTAACCCCATTTGCCAACGCAACACGCGTTACCCCGCACCACAATAATGAAGGATTAGCACGTAAAATGAAGCACAAAAGGGATTGACAGGCAGGAGTACTCATCAATCACCGGCCAGATAAGAGAGTTCCAACGAGGGGATTGTGCGCTGACAAGTTTGTGACAGGCGGTGCAAGCAAGTGGAAAATGGCTCACCGAAAACGTCACCTGCAAAGTCGTCTGGGGGCTGTTGCATGCCTAAGATGTGAGATCATGCCCTGGATGTGCACCGAAGATGCCTTTTGATGTTGGTGTTAGTGGCTTGCTGTGTCGCATGCAGAGAGGGGATGGGGTACACACCTGCCTGACATCGATCCAGTAGCTCATCACACTATAGCCTCCTCCGCACACAACGCCTCCTTATCCTTCATTCTGCAGAGTGCCGTGACGCCCCGATACACCACGTTCATCCGGAGGTGGGCCATCATGTGGTATGTCGAGTCACCCTTGTTCTACTTTCTACCTTATTCTACTTCTACTCATTTGCCTGGTTCTATCGCGCCTTCTTCGGATACGCATCATCTGTGCGGTATACATGCTGCGTGAGGATGTGGCAGCTATCTGTGGAGCAGAAGTTGACAGTGATATGGCCACCAGAGGAAGCGGTGCCGCTTTCTCCATGCCAGCCAGTTGGCCTGTAAGGGAGAATATGCCTCATTAGTGAAAGAGTGGCGTTTGAGACAATACATACCTAATATTTGCTCCCTGAACACCTCGCTTTGCTAAGGCAAGGCAGTCGTAATGGGTGACTATTCGCCTCTGAACGAAAGCCCATTCCAGTGGAAAAAATTGAGTGGCATAATGGGATGATGTTGAGTGGAAAGGGTTGACAAAGGCAAAGGCGAAGGATAAAAGCGACGGATTGAATAAGCGATAAGAGGATCCGGAGGAATGGTCGCAGTGTGAGCAGGAAGACTGTCGTTGATCAACAACAAATGTAGGCCATGACTTTCCTGCCAAAAATACCACACTCACACCAAACGCGTCGACATTCAGCGACTCCAAGAAAACACCCAGTTCATTTGGGGTACCTGCTAACAGCACATCAGCGCAATAGTGACCTACGCAAAAGAGCGGATT
>WTXC01000318.1:0-19123 GCA_022496195.1 Lactifluus subvellereus | reverse complement strand
AGTGCGTAACCAGCCGTCTTTCGTAAAGATAGTCTCGTCGTTGTTGAGGTCATTCGCTTGTAGTAGCCGCTAGTAACGGATGGACCGCGGAGGAGGATCTCACCCTGGGGTGGGTTATTGGTCGAGAAGTATCCGGCTTCAGGCACGTCGAGGAACTTGATTTCTACAGACGGGGAAGGGAGACCCACGCAGCTATACTGCATAACGTCTGGTGGGAGGATGGTGCACATGCCGCACGTCTCGGTCATGCCATAACCTACACCTCACCGGTCAGACCAAGAGTCGGAAAACCAACAATGACGAAGCCGCACCTTGAAGGAGCGTGACCAGAGCAAGGGTCAAGAATTCCTGCGTCTCGCGGGACAGCGCCGCGCCACCCGACAGGGCCAAGCGCAGCCGACCACCAGTCGCTTGCTTGATTTTCGAGAAGACGACGGCATCGACAACGTCCTTAAGCCCTGGGACGTTTGCCTTCTTGATGGTCATGGCGCCATTGAACAAGGACTTGCGGACCGCGCCACTGCTGTTGACCTGGGTGAGGATCCCCTTGCGGATAAGCTCCCAAACGGCGGGAACGCCAACCATGATCGTTGGACGGAAGGCTTTGATATCGCCCTGGCAGTTGCGCACAGACTGATCCGTAAGCGTCTTGACGCGGCCGTAACCGCTGCATATGCCGACGAAGACAAAGCAAAGCTCAACAACGTATTCGAGGATATGCGCAAGTGGGAGGAAGGCGAGATACGTATCGTCCGCCTTGAGGTGGTGGCCGACAAGGGTGCTAACCGAACCGATGGCTGCGACGAGGTTAGAATGTTTAATGACGACACCCTTTGGCGGGCCCGTGGTGCCAGAGGTGTACATGATGCATGCCACATCGTCACTGGACGGAAGACGGCTGTCCGCAGCATCGACTGGTTGTTCACGGCCGAGTTCTCGCAGAACATCAAGTGAGTGCACCGTCACACCCTCACGTGCGCTTGTGATCCTGGCAATGACTGACTCTGGGGGTTGACCATCATAGATAACGACTCGTAGGGATGGAACGTCCGCGATGACCTTGGCCACAACCGGCAGTAGGTCGGCATTGGTGAAGATGCCCACGCACTCAGGCTCATTGAGCGAGTGCTGGAGACCTGACTCGCCGAGAGTGTCGTACGCAGTAGCAACTATGGTTGATATGTTTGCGCAGCCGTACGAAAGATATTGCCAGGATGGACTAAACAAATATGGGCGTTAGTAAGTGGCGCCGAGGAAACCACGGAATGAACACGGAAGCTTGGGGCAGTGCGGCCAGCCACGTAGCTAAATCAGGCTGATGGGGACCGCCCACTACGAAAATTCAACGTAAAAAAGGTGGGCGATCCCTGGCCTCAGACTTTGGGCCCTCACATTGATCTACACGCCCATTGGCATGCAGTACCGCGTGGGGAGGCAGATACGAAGCACCAAGCCAGGCACAAAAACCGTTTACGGGACCAGCGGGTCCCGGCAACAACCGGCCAAGAAGAGTCACGGGACGTAACGGCGGCGGCGGAGCTGCGCCAGGACCTCCAGGGAAAGAAGCAGTTTTCAAAAAGGTACACCCCCATACCCGAGCGGACTGGCGAACTGCGCGCGTGCCCTACGCCGGAATGGAGTCATACACAACCCACCATTCCTCTCATTGCATGTAAGAGGGGGCTGTGTAGCGTAGCATGGAAGAAACCCCAAAGGGAAGGAAAAAAAAAGGAAAAGGGGTGGAGGAGGAGGAGGAGGAGGAGGAGTAAAGAAAGGGGTATGGGAGGAGAATGAGTGAAGAGGGGTCCACGTACCCTGTCTGCGCATAGATGTTGAACACGTCATTCTTCTGCACGCCGAGCTTGAGGAGGCCGCGCGAGACCTCAGAGACGACGTTCTTGAGTTCGAGGAAGTTGATGTACTTGTAGTCGGACAGATGGAAATACTTCCAGGTCTTGGTTTCCTTCACCTCCTGACCGCCGACAGTCTTCGTCACCTCCTTCTGCTCCTCGATGATGTCGAGCACGTCGCGGTATCCAAATGCCTTGCGTGTGCCGTGGGTCCGGCTGGCATAGAGGAGGACGTCGTGGACGGTGTTTATGCCCTCCATGGGGGCAGTGACAAGCCGGTCGTGCGTCTTCTCCAGTCGGCGGACGCGGGACTGGCCTGGCAGCGCGGGTGGGCCAATCTCGACGGAACCCTTTCCCCAAGATTCATTGGGACTGAGATGATAGGAATAGCTGGCCATATAGTCGATGATTAAGGGACTGTCGGTGTTGGTTGTTGTGGTGTACTCTGTTTCCGTCCACCCTTAACGCCGGCGCCGGGTACTGTATTGACTCGGCTCGGAGCCAGCTAATTAGCCGACCCGAGCCAATTTTAGCCGAGCGCTAAACTCTCCAAACTTGGCTGACCCGGCTCAAGCCACGGCTGGGCCCACTGCCCAGCTCCCTCTTCTCATCTGACCATCCTGCGCAGGCAAGGGTGCCCAGGCACTGCGCATACGTGGCGGGTTCTGCATTTTCCACAGAGCGACAGGTGTCATGCCGCGCGAGCAGGTCGTGAAGAAGACTCCACTCGGCCCGGGCGTCGAGGCAAAAATGATTATAGATGCCGGTAGGCTCGTCTCTGACGATATCATGGTAGGCATGAATCGGGACCAGTTCGAGGACAACAAGGCGTACAAGAACGGGTGCGTGTATATCTCACCCCACCCCACCCTCTCCTCCGGTCAAATACACCCATCTTCCTCTCACGTGCTCGTGCTAACTCTGTACAAGACGGCTTCCCATGCACAGTTCCACAGGCCAAGAAACTTGACACAATGGTTACCTCGCGCAAATAGGTGCTTCATTCGGTCGTCGATCTTGTCATCTCCGACCACCTCATCTCGCACATGGTTCTTCAGCCAATCGGTGTAACCGTCTAAGAATAGGCACGATCTGGTCCTTCCATGACCATTCGGTCGCCTTGTTCTCGACAGCAGCCCTCGATTGCGTCGCCTTCCCGCCACATCCCCTCCGAGACTTTGCAGGTGCAGCCACGGGCACATTGTCGCCAGGAACATTGACTTTCTCCACCGGGCGGTCAGACCAGTTGAGCAAGAACGCGTACATCTCGATTGGGACTTTGTGCGCCGCGCATGTCTGCTGATCTTCGTGGTCGATATCCGAAGATTGACGCCACACTCTCTGCTAAGATAGAGAGTATCACACGGGGATAGACGGGGTTACCCGCCGAACAACTTTTTGTTCTCTACTCTACTGCTTAAGTACAATACTGATGTATGTCTTTGTTTATCTTCTCAATGACCCCGGAGTAGATCCGGATGCTCTCTGTGTGCATCCACTGCGCTCCCATCGGCATGCCCCTATCGCGCCTGGTCCGCTAGTGCCAAGTTCCACCCATTGTCCTGTCTCGACGGGAGAGACGGCGATCTGTTACTGACGAGCCCTTAGTACCCTCGCCCTCGTCACGTCACCAGCGCCATTCCGTTCCAGATGTCGTCTACAAGCACGGCCCCTGTTTTCCCTCGTCGTCGCTCCACAGTGGTATGACGATGCACGGCACACGCGCCCGCTTCGGCTCCCTGCCATCATCATCTCCTCATTTCCCAAGATTGATACCGACCGAATGTGACCGCCTCGAGCGTCACGGCACATGCACCGCGCGCCCACAACGCTCCTGCGCACCCGCGATCATGACTCCCTGCCGAGCTCGCCGCACCAGCCCCGCGGGGTTGGCCCACCAACGACCCTCGCCCCCCAAGTGGACCCACTGGGCCCTCGTGCTCTGCATCAAGCGCGTGCTGCGCAGGGACGTGTAAGGACACCTGCGACTTGTGTCGAGGCCACGCAGATCGACAAGCTGTACTATCGCGACATCGAGGAGCACACCCGGAGGGAGTGGGAGCGTGGTTGCCGCATGGCCCTCTGGCATATACGTGCTGGCCAGGGGCCAGCTGACTTTGACAAGAACACTGCGCGTTTGTGTCCCTTTTATTCTCTGGCTTATTGGCTTGCTTGTGCTGATGGTCTAGCGTTCTGCTGGCGAGATGTTTTTGGCGTCCCGCTGAAACGAGGGTGTGCTCCGTGCACCTGCAACTGCTATTCTTGGCGGATGCAGGCATGACCTGCCCTTCATCATCTTTCCCTGCGATGAGGAACTGTACCGTACAGGTGAGCACTGATCTGTGGTGCGGTCATCGCCTCGCCGGAGACCTTTCTTCAAGGCACTTACAAGAGTAGCCTCTTCCGCGATATCTCTAATCGTCAGCGCCACCACGAGCTGATTACTTTGTTCGATACCCCACCTACCCTTTGGAAAGGGTATGAGCCTGTCCGCCGAATCCACACCAGATATCTGTGCGCTCCTCCTCACTTACTCAGAGATTGATGCCACGCCACTCGATGTTAGATCTTCCCCACCGTCATTGACAGTGCCCGTGCCTCTTTCGGGTCTCTGTAGTTTCAAGAGGAAACCGGGCTGAGAAGTGTTGTGTCGACGCCTTTCGAGGACACGGCATGTCGACATTCCCATGGAACAGATTCGCACTTAGTATTTTCATCTTTCATGACTGCTAAGGGTGTGACCAGGTGCAATAATACCCTCTTTCCTGCCAATATCAACCAAATGTTCGATGAGAGGTGGTGATCTGCGCTTCAGCCAACCTGAACTAAAGTTAGACTAGCAAGTCAGGTGGGGTGAAAGCATGGATTCAAGAGGACCTGCAGTGGGTCCGACGAAATGCAGGAACGAACATAACTAATGGTTTGATGTACAAAGATTCAATCGCGGACCGTTAACCAAACTACTTATGTCTGTTCCTGAGGCTTTTAGCTCTGCTCCTGCAATGTGTGCCATACGACGACCAGCGACTGGTAATGAACGTCGGGGCAGCCTAGCTGGCGCACGCACCGAGCTTTCGCCTATGGGGAGGTCTAACGCCGGACAACCAAAGGCTTTCTCAAGGAATGGCACACATGGAATAGACTACGCAGCAGCGGGTGGCGATGAGTAGACCACGAAAACCGAAAAGGGTAGGAGGGCGAAAGAAGGGACGTACACCGCCTTCATGGATGCACATTGGCTCGGCACCCCACTCGTCGCGAATGGCGCGCTCGAGCTCGAGGAACCATGGGTGCGTCAGATTGCCGACCCACCAATAATCGGCCGTGTGATCTACAATTCACCTACAGTATCGAGTCAGACGCAACACAACACGTTATTGCTACTAGCGTCGGCAACCTCAGGGCAGGGAAAGTGTTAGGTATACCTTGATTACATGGAGGAGCGCAGGGCATCGAACGACTCGCGTAGGTGCTACACGAGCACCACGCAGACTGCGTCGAGCACCCGGTCTGACACGATGCGCAGCGAAACTTGTGCAGTAACATACCGGTATGACAGTCGTGTCTGGCCGCCCATCGTCATTCGATCATGAAGCACTCGTGAGCAGGAAATAGGGGCAGCGCACTGTGAGGGCGGGATCCGCATACGCTGTGAATCGTCAATGCGGGTTCTCACTAGCGCGCGTTGAGCGAAGCTGCTGAGCGTTGGGTAACTGCTCTCAGCAGTAGCAAGCGGAGAGTGCCCGCCTCTTCTTTGGCGTCCTGCGGTCGCACTTTGTCATCTGCGGTGCAGGACGGCTTGTCAGCGGTATGAACGAGTGTGTACTAGTGGGTTGTAAGAACGGACAGAAACCGGGGATGAGAACTCTGCGATTGCTGTCTGCAAGTCCGGCGAGAACCTGAATCCTGCAGAACAACTTGAATGCATATCGATACTCGATATCTGGCGAGTGGAAAGCGCTCACACGTCCTGCATGGGCTACTGTAGTCCCATACACCACCGTCGATACCGGAATGGCTGTCTTTGATACCGCGTGATGAGATCTGACGTGGAACTGGCGAAGCGTCATGTGCAGTGGGGCGACCAACCTCGATGTCACAATGCACGACTCCGCGCAGACCAACTCGAGTTGCTGCATTGCGGATACACTCCACAGAAAGCGTGAACTCTCACCTGACTAGTATAGTGTCCACATCTCCGATGAGATTTTATATGCCCTCACACTCGATCAGGAAACGAAGTCACAGCGGAGATTCAAAGGATGCAGAGGCTTTCAGGGTGAGCAGGACCCAGCAAAACCACTGACAGGGGCGAGAACCCGTACTGTATACTAGGCGATTAGCCGTGGCTCGAGCCCGGGCTCAATCCGATGCGAGCCGAGCTCACACAGCTGGTTCGGCTCGGCTAGTCCTTATTTGGCAAAGCAAACGCCGGAACGCTTATGCCCATTTCCCCACCACCAGAGGACTACGACATAATAATTTATTGTAGCAAAAGATGGAGCAACCGACATTGCCGTCATGCAAAGCACACACACACACAGAGATATAAAGCCAATAATAAAAAGGGATGTTACTATAAAAAGCCACGCTAAGCTACCGCCAAGTCTAGTCGGACTGCCACTGAGCGAGCCCGAGGCTAGCTCTCATCGTTCTCCATTGCCTCCTTTTCGAATTTCTTCTTCATCACGCTCACTGGGGGACCAAGAATCAATCATCACATCCCCCGCCAGTTTCAGTTTAACCACAGGCGTTGCTCACCTTCACGCGAGACCTGACCAGAAGACATCCACCCCTCAGGGAACGCCGCGACAATTTTTTGATACAAGGCTTTACGTAGGCCTTGTTCACTTACTTGCGATGCAGATCCTTCCAGCGTGCTAGCGAAAAAAAAATCAAAAATCAAAAATCAGCCTGCGTTCGAAGTAAACCGCCCGCGCGCATACATACTTCTTCTCGTTCTCAATACGGCAGCACTCGTTCGAGAGGCACACCAGATTCCAGATGAGGCCCTTCATCCCCTCGGTCATCTTGTACTTCTTCGCCGGCGGATGCGCATCCCTCGTGTCTTTGGTGTCCTTACCCTCTCCGTCCGCGCTCTTGTCGACGTCCATCGCCGTGCCATCGTCCCCTGGCGGTAATGGCGCAGCCCTGGAAGCTGGTGAGCCATCGACCGAGGCCGTGCCCGCACTCTCTACTTTCGTCTTCTTCTTTTCTACAAGCAGAGCATCAGCACCGCCGAATCGCAAGGCACATACATATGCATTACCCCATGCAGCCACACTCCGCTCCCACTCCTCCTTTGCTCGCAGGAAACCCTCGTCCGCAGCCGCCTTGAGTTCTGCCAGTAGCTCATCCTGCCGCTTCACCAGAAGCGCCATGTGCTCAGGAAAGATTTGGCGCTTGATAAGTTTCTGCACTCCACGCATGTGAACATGTAAAGTCTCGGAACGGGAGGAGGGAACCGAGCGTACGCTCATGGTAAACCGGTTGTATGGGAATATGCGCGGCATCAAATTGAAAAAGTTGTCATTGTACTCATTCAGCTTGATTGCCTTGAGCGCAACCGCTCCAAGCACCGGTCGGATTCCTGGCGGAAACTTGCCTTTCGGCTCCCAACTCTCTACCAAAATGCATTCATGTTATGCGCGCGAACGTATCCATATATAGATCGGCACACACCTTTCGAGATGGCCATCTTGAGCTCCTCGATGGCAGTTTCGAGTTCGGGATGGAAAGGGTGCTACGACAGGGAAGTTGTCAGAAAACATAGACGACGACCGAACGCGCATATAAGAGCTATATACATACGATGTCTACTACCCGTCGCTTCTTCTTCCCGTTCGGGCTCTCCGCAGAGGCTCTCGTCCTGCGCTTCTCACCGGGCTCCTCCTCGTCTGATAAAAGGGTAATCGAGACGTCCTTCGTGCTCTGTGGTTGCACTTGCGAATGATTACTATGGCTCAGCGCGTGTGGGTAATTGCTTGGACCCGCGATGGGTTCAGGCGCGGGCAGCGTGGACTTCTTCGACTTGGGTTTCCGATGCGATTTCTCCTTGAGCAACGCAACCTCGCCGGAGAAGACGTAGAACCCCTGCTGCTTCGTCTGTGCGATGAAAGTGCGCTCGTCGATCGCGAGTTCCGAGTCGTCGATGAACGGGTCCGTCAGGTCGTAGTACTCCGTGCCCAGGTTCTTTTTCTTCTTCTAAGATGCACATACACGTACACGACGCGATTGGAAGGGATGAGTCAAGTTTCGTTCCGCGATCGCATGTACGCGTTTTTCCGCACCTTCTTTGTTTTCTTCTCTCCGCCCCCGTCGGTGCCCGCGCCAGATTCTGGCGCGCCCTCCCCGTCGCTCTCGCTCTCGTACCGCTTTACGGCGGCAACGGCAGGTGGGGTCGCGGGCCGCTGTCCGGTCGCCTTGGCGAGCGCGGCCACGTCCACTTCATAGTTTTCGGGACCACCAAGTCTGATTTCCAGTCGTATCGTTTGCAGTGGAGGCGGCGGCACCAGGGGAGGCGGTGACGGCGATGGCGACCGCGCGCGCGCTTTGGTAGACTTGGGCTTCCCGGAGGCCGGTTTGCTTTTCCCCTTGCTATCCGTGCTGATTTTCGGGGCGATGTCTGGAGGTGAGGGTTCATCGAGGGCGGCGCTTGGGCTATCATCGATGTCCGGGGCGATGGGAGAGACTTGCTGAGAGTCCGAAGGAGGAAGGACGGGAAGTGACACGGAGGTCACGAGAGCAGGGGCAGACTTTTGTTCGATCATATCAACGTCAGAGTCCATGTTCTGCGTCAATGGATGAGGTCAGGACAAGGTATTAGAGGAGGAGGAACATTGATGACAGGAATGACTGACATGGGAATATCAATGGAGACTTTGTTGCGAGCAGCAAAAGTTCGGCTGATATTAAAAGCAGGGGCGTAGAGAGACAAAGATGAAGGCCTAAGCCAGAGCGGCAAAACGGTCAACGAGCAAAGAGACTGCGCAGGAGAAGATGCCAAAAAAGGAAAGTTCGGGGGGGAGGAGGAGGGGATTGAGGAGGATCAAGATGGGCGACTTGAGACGAAAACATGGCCCGTGCGCAGGAAATTACCATCTGCGGTCGTTTCGGGAATCAAGTGGTTACCAATCCAATCCAATCTGTTCTATCTACGCATGTCACGGAAAATTCCATCCCCGCTTCACTTCGGGTTAGTATTTCTCTTCGTCGCTCCCACAACTCGTTATCACCTCTCAACGAGGCGTGTGGATTTTTTTTCATATCGCTCTCGCCTCGAGCAAAAAAAAAAATTATGAGAAAGATCGAGGGGTGGGCCACAACGGAGACAAAGAGACTGACCACCAGCTTTTGCGGCCCCGATCACGAGTCTTTGTCATCACTCTTGTCCACCCTTCCTTGCTTGTGGCCCACTCGAGTCCCTCCGAGTCCGTCATGTCGTCCGTTAAAGTGCACGGAACCGACATGTTGTTCTCCTTGATGCAAACCCAACACAAAATCAAGTTACCGCCTTTTGGAAACAGCACTGAGCCAACCCATTATCTTCTCATTTCCTTGTCACCTCATGTACAGTACAGCTACCGCCTCTATGCCTATCACGACTGGACAACGTATCGATCCACGTCCACGCAGCGGCCTTGAATCTTTGAACCCACTCCCCGTTTTTGCTCGCATACCGCGGTTCATCCCCATCGCTTCAATTGACGGGACCTGAATTGACACCGACTCTGGGACTGCTGCTCTCCCACCTGGGAGCACAGTGGGTGCGTAATTCTGCGACATCACAATCTGAGCCTGCCATATTAAGTTCCGCGACCCCTTGTCTGGGGGTTCGTGTTGACATTTTCGAACGTGGGATCAATGTTATCCCGAGGCTATCTGGCCTATACGGCCGGCTATTTCCCACCAGCGCAATCCCAGTTTGTCAGGCATCTATCACGAAGTGTCGCTAGGATGCCCTCGCTTCCATCGTGGCCCATTTTATGATTAATATATACATTTACTCGAAGTACAGAGAGTCCTTAATCTTGCCGGTGGCCCAGCCATGGAGTTTGCTGTGACCTCGATCCCACTTTTCTATCTTGCATCATCAACGAGTACCTGACGTTGGTGCGAAGACTCCCGATCACAGGTTCATGCGCCGTCTTCGCAGCATTCTATGACCAGGTAAAGCCTGGAACTCCCTTAATCCCTGTTTACCTGCTCGTCAGGGTAGGAGTACAAAACGCGATCTGATGTCATGGCTGTCCAGCCGAGACTGACCTTTTCTCTGTTGTGAGCAAAACAAAGCCAAACTACTGATCGATGTGCAGAACCGGACGTGGTGAAAGAACTTCCATATTGTGATGCGCTGTGCATGATAGCCAGACTCAACTCCGTGTTTTTCGCATTACTAGTCTACACCCCGGGATCCTGTGCTCATTTTGGCTTATGTACCTATTAATATAACACGGCCCATTGCCAGTGCATCGTTATGTTTTATACACTGCACTCGCGCGTCAAATCTATACATACACAGTACCTTAATTGGTGACCGGTGGCACCAAGCACCGGAGAGACATATCAGTCAATGGGCTGTGGCTTCTTGGAAGACGTGGATATTCTTGGACTGATGGTTAGGCTGACGACAACCTAGTGACAGCACCATCCAGGGCGGACAGATGTTAGACAATGTTGTTACTACAGTAGTCCATAGTGTTTTTTTTTTTTTGGATCCGAATTGTTGTGTTATTGCCGTTTGCAGAAAAGCTGGCGGTGGCGCAAATATTGATAATTTTGACACATTTTTTTGTGCAGGCTGTAACTCACAAACTACTGGATGAAACCACTAACATGTATAGAGTTTTTTGGTCCTCTGATTTGGGGCTAGACAGCCCCATTGTCCATTTTGAGATTGGTTGAGAAATAAATGAATTAAAGCCAGATTGGCTTGAAAACACATTGGCAGGCTGTAGCACCACAACACAAACATAATTCTAAGTTCTAAAAGCTGTCACATACTTGGGTACATGCTATGCAGTGAGCCCCAGAAAAATAGAAGTGGTCTAACCACTGGAATTGGGTCATTATCAATAAGGAAATAGACAGGTTTTGACCCTGCATGAGTCATGAGTATGGGTAGATACTGGCATGCATATGGGTACTGCAACACATTCGGATTCCCATTCGCTTTCAAACAAGCCTAAGAACAGCTAAATTGGTTGAGTTTTGACTGAGATATGATGAAAACAGTGAATATAATCAATTTGACCATATCTCCATCATTTCTCAACTGTTTTGACTGTTCTTAGGCTTGTTTGAAAGCGAATGGGAATCCAAATGTGTTTCAGTACCCATATGCATGCCAGTATCTACCCATACTCATGACTCATGCAGGGTCAAAACCTGTCTATTTCCTTATTGATAATGACCCAATTCCAGTGGTTAGACCACTTCTATTTTGCTGGGGCTCACTGCATAGCATGTACCCAAGTATGTGACAGCTTTTAGAACTTAGAATTATGTTTGTGTTGTGGTGCTACAGCCTGCCAATGTGTTTTCAAGCCAATCTGGCTTTAATTCATTTATTTCTCAACCAATCTCAAAATGGACAATGGGGCTGTCTAGCCCCAAATCAGAGGACCAAAAAACTCTATACATGTTAGTGGTTTCATCCAGTAGTTTGTGAGTTACAGCCTGCACAAAAAAATGTGTCAAAATTATCAATATTTGCGCCACCGCCAGCTTTTCTGCAAACGGCAATAATGTGATCGCATGCCTTGATTACCACATCGACTTCGAAACGCAACCAGTTGCCTCGCAATCCCCAGGCACGATCTGTATTTTCTCTCCCATTGTCAGACCTTGGGGGAAGCGAAATTCACAAGGTCAGCACCCGTCAGTCGGAGACTGGCGGCCACTGAGGGTGCTCACTGGCAGGCCTCAGGGTACACGCCGACATCAGTGACAAACGATAAGGGATCAAGACAACGCGCAAGATCAGACACAAACTGAGGCAGCTGCGGGCTCCGGTTTGTGCATCACTCATGGAGAAGTCTTGGTGATCTCATCGATCTTCAACCCACAGACGCTGACAATGGTCCACGCGGTGGGCGGGGTGGCAGTACCTCACAGAAGGAGCTACGCACGATAGGTGATTTCGGCGATAACGCCAATACGTTGTGGACCCTTTACGAAAAAGAAGCTAAGAGCCATGATGGGGCACGAATTCGATCCTTGAAGGACAATCGATATGGACGGTGTCCTCATATTCGTGCGTTCACGTTTTGTCCTTCTTTGTCAATGACCAAGTTACATTGACGACATACGGATGCTACAGGCTGGCTTATTTTCCGCTATTCTCATTTATAATCGACAGCAAGCAGAGTTTGCAAGCGAGTCCCGCAGACCAAACGGTGTACTACTTACAACAAAACGTCTCGATGCTAGCCCAAATCTCCCGGCAAATTGCTTTCGCCGTCCCACAGGTTGCCATCCCATCCCACTCTGCCTCCGCCATTCCCCGCCTTTAGTCCATCGTCTTCCGATGTCCGCATCAATGTTTTCTGGTTCACGGCTCTCGTCTTCAGTCTTTCCTCGGCACGGCTTGCGATTCTCATCCAGCAGTGGGTCCGGGACTATATGCACGTCTTCCAGCGATATATCGACCCATTGAAGAGCGCCAGACTTCGCGAAAGGTCTCCGGGGCCATGGAGGACCCTCCGCTTGTCCCGCCTCCTATACAGACCCACTCGCAGCTTTCTCGGCCGTGTTGGACGCGTTGTCGGCATGCGCACTACGACTATCCCGGACCCCTCCCACGGACACGATGGCAGTACAGTCCGCAACTGAGCTCCCCAATACAAGCGTCGTTGTCCCTGCACCCACACAAGGGGAGCGTGTTGTCCGGGAGCTTGGCAAGCGCGCATAGGGCAACTGTTCGGGTCACGTAAGCACCGTAACCATTTCACGAGCACGGAACTGTGTGGCGCAAGCGTGCGCGTGGATGCGTCGAGACCGCGGCGTCGCTCGTATGCTGTGCGAACTCAGCTGGTTTGAAGACATCCGGGACTTGCTCAGCGAGATTGGCAGCGAAAAGACCAATGAATCATCGACCGCGGAGACAGACCAGCCGTTCATCGTACACTGGACGCGTCTTTCCATCATGGTCATTCGACCTTCCATGAGGGGAATTTTCGAGTCGCTCATTGCGGAAGCTGATATTCCCGCGGCGGCGATCCTGGAACTTGTCCTCCGTTGGCCCAAGCACGCGTGACGAGTCATCGATCGAGAAGCGGAATGTTCAAGAGCGCTACTGTATGTAGCAGGCATTTGACAGCCGCAGAAAATATCCGAGTCCTCGGCTGGCCGGAGTCAGCCGGTTTGTCGCCAACAAGCTCAGGGTTCTGCAAGATTTTCGTGATGGGGATGCACTTGATCTAACATTGAAAATTTCTCTCGCACTCATCGGCACTGGCAGGCACTGATTCTGGCTTTTACGTCACCACACTTAGGGCAATTGGGCCTGAAGAGGCACTGACATAAGCTCTCCGAGTCGCTCAGGATTCAGCAAGTCGTCTTGGGTGACTTGTCTGCGAGCCGTGCTCACACGGGCGGGAGGGAGATGTTTGGTGCCAAATTCAATCCGGTCACGCGACGTCGATGCTTGCTGTCAGCGAGATCTAGATGCGCGTGGAGCGTGTCGAGGAATTGGAACGCAAACCTACCGGACACTGCTTTGTTACACGCTACGAGGCTTTTTTCCTCCTGACGGACGCACGGCTAATGACACCTGGCAAGTATCGATGCACGTGAACGTTCACGTGTTTCGATGTGTGCTAGGCGTCGCTGTCAGGCGTTTTGACGGAAAGGTTCGAGTTTATGTGCTATGCGTTGCTAAATGATATCGTATGGAATTCAACGTTAAAGTTCTGTGTCCCAGAATAGTTGACATATCACGCGGCGTGGGAGAGCGGTGCGTGGTGGACGAGGGGGAGAAGTCCGTCCAGGTGGGCAGGATGATCCAAAAAAACCACAAAGAACGCACCTTGTGGCCGTTGCAGACACGTCGTGCCACGCCCGTTGGAATAGGGAAGGAGGAGCAACAGGGACAGAGGTCACATGATGAGGAAGTCACGGGATAAGTAGTACATATATTATAGCGTTAGAAGTACAGTAACCTTGGATGAACCTTCCGACGAGTCCTTGGGGGCGCGACCCCTCTCTCCATCGTGCGAACAACCAGAGGGACGAATCTGTGAAACAACACGCGAGAATGGGAGGATCAGTGTGAGCGTCGCACGACCAGTCGTCAGACCCGAGTGAGAAACCTTAGAAGAAGTAACTCGTCGAACGCGTAAATGCTGGTCATCACGTGCCGCCAGCAACAGATGCTATCGTGATCTCCACAGCAACAATCTCTGCCAAGAGACGAAGGGCCTTGGTTGTATAGTTACTTATCCTCTGAAGGCCACGCACTAGCTTCAATTTCAGGGCGAGTTGTTTCGTCCGCCGTAATCGCCCCAAGTTGGGTCGTTGTTGTCACCGCGGCCGCCGAGTTGCTTCCCGTTGCTATCCTCGCCCACTGGTACGCTGTTTGGAGGACTCGACACGCACCTGGCCGTTTCTAGCCCCCAGGATGCGCAGCCACGTAGACGCGACCGGCCCAGGCTGTGGAGTGCCAGCCCCTTTTCACTAGATCCGCCCATGTGCAGATCTGGGAAAAGGCTGCCGGGCATCTCATAGGCTTCATAAAAGACATCGCAGTTGACGCTGACAACCTAAACTCGAGCATTGGTTGGCGAGGAGATGATCCTGCATCAGCGGCAGCTCGTTGGGTGCGAGCCCACTATTTGTTAACTTCTTGGCATGCTCAATGAATTGCACCTGGGGTCTAGACATGGACAACTACGGAAGTAATGTAGTTCACCCCTTTGGCTTTTTGCGCCGCGCGCTGAGTTACCACACTGGCGAACGGTACGTCCAGGAGCCTCAACCTCAACGTGCCTCGTTGAGGAGGGGCAGGTGATATTACCGCGGACTCGAATGATGGTGCGGAGAGATGGAGTTGTCTCGGCTCGGGTTATTTCCGTGAGCCGTTACTCAAAACAGGAATTTTGCGACTGAAATTCTCCTCCATTGGTAAAGGCTCGTAGGTACGAGCCGAGACTGCAATACTAGAACCTTCCACTAGATTATGCGACCAGGTGTATAAGAGTGTTGGTAGTGTGTGGCCTTGGAGTTAGAACCGAAGCCAGGACCCCAGCGCAACTACTCCGCTTTCGAGATGTCACTCACACATTACTTCTTCAATGACTACCCTTCCTCCCTCGACCGTTTCTTTGACGACGTGTTCAGCTCTCGCGCGCACCGTCAGGGCCAGCAGTCTGACGTTTTCCGCCCAAGGTAAGCCTCTTTCCGAGGTGCTTCCTCAACTTGACATGTGAATGAGAAACTCACCCGACGTTTGAGTAGGCTGGACATTTATCACGACGATAAGTCGAACACAGTAACCGCGACATTCGAGGTCCCTGGCATGCAAAAGGAGGACGTGACAATCGATGTCCACAATAACATTCTTACCGTGTCTGGGGAAACGCAGCAATCCACGGACCGCAATGAGGAGGGATACTCACTTCGTGAGAGGCGGTATGGCAGGTTCTCGAGGTCGGTGTCGCTGCCGCCGGGCGTGAAGGTCAGTCGACTTGTCCAACCCTCGATGAGGCTGGCTAAGTACCAACTGATTTCATCTTTTAGAACGAAGATATTAGAGCGAACATAGTCAACGGAGTTCTGACTGTCACCTTCCCCAGATCTGCACCTGAAATTTCGCCTGCCAGGATTGCTATCGCGTGATTGCGTGAAAAAAAAAAACTAACGATTACTCCCAGAAGAGGGGAAAAAAAGATCTTCGAAAAGCGCTTCTGACGATGTTAGCTGTGCTGAACTTAACACCAATGTCGGTATTCCTGTACGATACATAGTTGAATTGAGGAACGGCGGGTAGCCACGACAGAATTGCAATCCATGTTGTGAAAACAAGCGATTGAACCATTGTACACACGAACAAATTACAAAGATTCAGGTGATGCTGTTTTCACGATAAAAAGCTCTCATCGGGGCGGAAATAGGATCTCAGCACCTTAACATCAGACATTTAAGAGTTAACATACCACCATCCCTTCCTAGGCTCGATCCTTTGGTGGTGGGGAAGGGGGTGCATCTTCCACCATTGGCAGGCTAGATGCCTCTGTTCGCATTGTCCCAACTCCCTGCAGCGCTACGGGTGGCACGTGGTTCGTGTTCTCCCGTCTGTTACCGCCGGCACCATCATCATCATACCCCTCCTCGTCCCCTCCGGAACGTCATAATCATCTCCCAAAAACGAGTGTGATGGCGGGCCATCATCTTCGGAAAGGCGCACTGCGCCCTCCTGGCGTGTCCACGTTTTAAGTCTATAATCATAGGAGGAAACGAAGATGAGCGGGGAGACGCGATAGAGGACTACGCTGTACGCACTGGTGCCCGACGACGTTACGAAGTGCGTTAGAACGTCGCCAGATGATGAAGAGCACACAGGCAGTTGCAGTGGTGAAAAGGAAGAGGAAGGGAAAGGAGCCTATCGGCTGTGGCTTTGGCGCGGGGCGCGCCTCTGAGCTTCAGGTTAGCTGTGAGTACGAGCGGCACGACTTTCATAGCAATCCTGACCTCCTGGAGGAAGAGAAGGTGCCATTTTGTAAAGCACTGTGGTATGAGAGACTCGGTGATTCGTATGAGTGTGGGTGCAAGTACTGCACTAGTAACAGGCCAGCCTAAGTTAAGCCTATAGTGATTATGCGGCGCGCTCCGTGCCGGATTTGACCTGCCCTAAAGCATTCCTAGCACCTGGGTAATTTCAAATTTTTTTTTCCCCTTCGAACCTGGCCACTGCTGACTGGAACTTCAGGGATTGCCTGCAGACCCTATATGTGAGGAGTTTCCGCAGTTGAACAAACTCAAAATGCATGATACTCGTCTGCATCTTTCCGACAGAATTATCGTTGCTATTACTTGAAAATGTGAGTGCTACCTGAATGTTCTATGATCCACCCAACCCCTACGAGATGAGACTTTCACAATCAGTTATCCCTGTCTTAAGACATTATGTCGACAAATAACTCAATCTGATTCGGTTTGGCCTGTCTTGTAATCACTTTCGAGTACTGATCCTGTCTCTCCCCCGTTGCAGATTTTTTTTTGCATCCTTTCGCTTCGGTCACTCTTCAAATGCTCCGTGCGTGCCCCAAGGGCTAGGTTCTGCCAATGCCCATTGCATTGGAACACAATGTTAACCTACCACGCACCCAGTATTGAGAACGTCTAATCCGCTACAGTGTCAGATTGCCTGAGTGGTTAAGCAATTCCAGAAAGGGAACTGTCTGTTGATTCAGGCCCGGTCAACGATCTACTGAGATGTATAATGACGAACCATCCCACGCTAGATATAAACATTGTCGTTGCCTCTAAATGCTAACTTATATGCATGTTTAAGCGAACACCCCTTACCGGACTTAAGTCATCGCAGAGACAGCGCCCCACTGCCTCCTGCCGGACAGTTTATCAACAAAAAAGATAGCGAACACCAGTACCCGACTCAACTTCTCGTTGATAGGAGCAGCGCTTGTCACGGTTGGTTATTTTTGATTCTGGGTCCGCAAAAAGCTACATATCATGATGCAGACTCTTCAACAGCCACAAATATATTCTGTCGCAACTGGGCTGCGAAGCCTGGAGATCCTCTGAGTTAATTCAAAGGAAAACCTATTGTATGGGTGCTGGACAGCTGCTAGTGGTGCTAATAGTCTCTTGGGTTGTCCGTGTACCTGGGGCATGTATTGCAGGGAGATGCTTGACCTGTAGGTCCATGACAATGGATCCGAGAAAAATAACACCCCAAGGCACCTCCCTAGCCTTCAGTAATCGGGCCAATTCTAGAAATAGGTAAGCAGGTCCCATGACCTTCACATCGACCCCAAACACGGAACCAGTTTAACTTAGTACGGCGTTGGGACATGAACAATAAGTTGAGACGGCACGCGCGGAACGACGTGGTGCCCCACCGTGACCTCGAGGGAACAGAGAGCTCAGGGACACTAGACATCAGATATACCAGGCACAAACAGGACTCGGACCTGGAGGTGCAGGCGTCGAGGTAGGGACTCTGAAAAGGTTAAGGAGGCCGCAAAGCAGCGAAACTGGGACTATAATATGATCAAAAAATTTCTGATGTGCTGGTACGGCGACCGGGCACCACTATCTGGGAGTTTTAGACCGGACCGTATTCTCGCTGATCGCGGGCGCGAGATTGGTGAGGCTAGCGGCGAAATTCCATTCTTGGCAGGGCAGAATAGGTATGCGGCCGCACCTGCTCACGGGTTCTGGTAAAATACGAGTTACAGCGCCTTTCATCGGGAGTGGCCCTTGTTTACCTATATTTATCTTTGCGGACCTCCAAGATTTGACAGCTGGGTTCATAGTTAAGCGAAATTGAAATTATTCGGATATTAGTTATCATACCAGATTTGAGGTTATCAAATGACTATCCCCTCTGCTGCCGCTGCCTGCCAGCGTCTATCATGTAGTTATACCTGCCAACTCCGCATCTTCCTCCCACTGAGCATCCCTTCGAGTGCTCCCCCTCCCACTGATGGTCCGCCGTCATATATCCGATGAGATGGCACTTTCCATGTCCCTCCAGGGTTTCTGTGACTCAGAAATCCATGAATCAACAGGAGTCAGCGAACGTTTCACTCAAGCGGTTGCGAAGCAAAAAGAAACTGGTGTAGTTATGGTCAAGGGAGATGACCTAGGTCGGCCACGTATGGCCACTGCAACGGCAGTACAGGTATGTCTCACACCTCTACAACATGTACATCACAGTAATACAAACGGTGGGTAATGAGGAGGGTATACGGGCGCGCCATAGGGCTGCGTGTATGGTACCTTTTTTTCCTTCCCTTCTGCTTACCTAAGATCCATGACCGGCTTAACCCGGACTTCTTTTCCCCACCGGCGTAACTGGGCCTGTTGATCCGTTGGAGGCTCTGAAGTTAAGTTAGCATCGAAATACTGGTAAAGATTATATAATTTTATTTTTTAACTTTATTTTTTTTATTTCTACAATAATTTTAGTGTGAGAAAAAAAATCGGCATGAGCTGCCGATCCCCATTCAATCTCAGCCCTATGGCTGAAAATAGGAAAAAAAGGGCCAGTCCCGATGAAAGGCGCTGTAAGCGCAGGGCAATTCCCGCAT
>WTXC01000317.1:0-19173 GCA_022496195.1 Lactifluus subvellereus | reverse complement strand
TACACTTCAGGGACTAGTTGCTGCCAAGTCTTCTTCTCTTTCTTGGCTGCTTCCCTGACCGCGATTTCGGTTGCAATGGTAGTTTTTTGTACAAACTCAGGGGGGATGACACAGGCAAAGATCTGTTTGCCTCTTTGTAGGTGGTAAGCGGTTTGCTTTCCAGCTTTCTTAGTGGCAGCTAGGGGGATTTGGGCAGCAGCTTTTTCGGACATAATATAGATTGGGAGTCCTTGCATGGTTCCCTCAGTCCAATCTACCATAGGATTGAATGCTGCGAACCAGGGAAAACCCAAGATCATCCTGTCTTCTCCTAAGTCTGTGATGTAGAAGTGCATAAGCTCTTCCTTGTCCTGTAGATGGACCAGGAGGTCGGCATAGTGGGTGTCACACCCAGACTCTGGGCGTACCTCCACTGGCGTTGGAGGCGGCGGTGGCGACGACGGCGGGGGAGTAGGGGATCTTGGACATGAGGGTCCTAAGTCCTGATAACGAGCTCTCGCTGGGGAGCTAAGATGGCATTTGATCTTAAGTCCTTTGACCATACACTAGTGACACTTGTGCAAGCGACGCAAAGTCTGGCAACGAGCCAGAGGAGCGGTGGTTCACAAGTAAAGGCCTGAAGACGGTTGACTTGTCTGAGATTACAAGAGAACAGACTTAGGGTCTGCTCTAAGGCGATACAATGCGATATAAGTACATCAGGGAGGCGAGTCAGGTCGAGTCATAATGTCCCTAGGACACTAGTAAGCAGACACAGTAAGCTTCGAGTCATCGTACAGTAAGCAGGCCGATGCGTGAGTCATATTGTACAGTATGAGTCAGTAGGTGCCGAGGCAGCGCATGCGCAGAGGTATGCAAATGTAGCACTAGTGGAATGTGCGCCAGAGGCGAAGCATGGGAACACCTACTATAATAGGAAGGTAAGCATGATGTAAGCGAAAGCGGCCAAGTCATGGCCTCAAGCAGAGTCTCAGGCCCTAGGGGCCTGGCAGTCCATAAACGCAATGTGGGAGGAGTGGGATAAGTGGAAAATAAAGCATACATGACCCCCTTGTGCACACCGTGAGCAGAGTCCGATCTCGGCATGCACAAACGTGACATTACCCCCTTCTTAGAGTCTGCGACTGACCTCAGTCGCTGGTGTTCTCTGTCCAGTCATAAGCATCCATGGCGTCAGCATCGTACTCCGCGGCAAGGACAGGGCCTTCTCTGGCGAGGCGGGCCACGAGGGAGTAGGAGGAAAGGGGAGGGGGCCGACCAAAGACGCGAGTGGAGAGCGTCAACTCTTCTGGGCGTTGAGTGTACCCTTGGCCGCCTTCCTCAGGGCTTCACGCAGAGCTGGAGAGGGGCAATAGTTGAGGACCTGGTCCTCAGGAGTGTCTAGGGGGGTGTGTGCAGAGGTGAGGAAGGGGTAGAGGATGTTGTAAGCGTCCGCGGCAGAGAGGCGTGTCACCGCCTGGTGACGAAGGTCCCGATAGTGGCCTAGCCTTCTCGCATGGTAATTGGCAGCTGTTTGGCCTCGGCAAGGCGACGCTTCTCTAGCTCCATCTCCTGGGCGTGTGCTTCTATTCCCATCTCTGCAGAGCGTAGGCGTTCCACTTCGCCGATGAGATATGGGTCCCCCAAGGCCTTGAGCCCATCATCCACATGCTTGTAGAATTGGCCTGTGTCCCCTCCTTCATCAGAGAGGATGGAGAGCTGTCGTGGCGTGAGACGGGGGAGAGGGCACCAGGAGTTCGATGCGACTGGGCGTGCGTGGAGGGCAAAGGTGAAGATGATTTTGTGGCGCCCCATGGTTGCCAGGATGACAGGGTCCTTGGCTCCATACATGAATGCCACGTACTTGGGGATGACATGTGCCCCCGAGCCGTCTTGGATGCGAGTTGTGAAGTACCAGGGAGATGTGGGGACATTAACGTGGTAGGGGTGCCCTGGGTGGTCAGCTTCCACCGCTCCTTCGGCGCTACTCCTACGTCTATGGCAGCTAGGGCATTCCAGCCCTCCGGTGGGGGTTCTCCCAGTCGCGTACATCCCCGTGGCCTTTCCTCTCCACCTCATCGCGTAGCGAGGCTACTGCGTCTACCACGACGCTGCGGGTTTCACTGTCATCTAGAGTGTCAATAACCTCCGCTACCGTGGCATTGAGGCGTCTGATGATCTCCTCGCCAGTCCTGGCGCCCCTCATATGACAGTGAAGGAGGGGCCTTCCTCGCCGAAGAGGGAGACTGGCATCGCCTCGTCAGAGGGCATTGATGTAGTCATGGGGGACGTGGCTAGGAGGTTGAGGTCATCAACATGGGGGAGGTCTACATCTGAAAGGGGGGACGCCGGTGGTGGAGACAGAGGCAGTATGGTCTGGTCGTCGTTGGCGAAGAAGGAGGAGTAGTCCCCTTTATAGATGGGGGAGCCGGGCACGGAGGAAGCCACAGAGGAGGAGGACATGTAAGCAGGACGAGGGCGACGAGGATGACAGCTGCAGCGTGTGTAGAGCTTGGAGCGTAGTGGGGAGGAGCTGAAAAGCGAATAACTGAGGGGTGTATAGAGGCCACGGCAGCAAGGAACTGGGGGGAGTAAGTTGCTTGGAAAGAATTAGGGTGTTTCCGAGCGGTCTTATATGCTGTCTTGTTGCGCACCATTCCGTTCCGGAATAGCGCTAGTCGTGCTGTGGTTGGTGGTGTGCAGGACTGGTACCAAGTCTCAGGGTAGTCTGGGAGAGGCAACGTTGACGATGCTGTGAACGTGGCAAGCGACGTCTCTGGTCCTGAGTCACTCTCTAGTTCTGGGGGTGGCGAGAACGTCGGCAGACTCTCAGAACTGGACACTGATAGGTGTGAGCCTGCGGTTGGGTTAGGTGCTCTTAGATCTGTGAGTGGGGAAAAGATGCGTAGATGTCCCTCCCTTCCATGTGTTACCCCCTTCTTAGGTCTCGCATCGCCCCGATGCGGTTTGGTTCTTTGGTGGAACTCCTCGATTAGGTCTGGCGCAAACACTTGTGAAGCTGGTTCCCATGTATTGTCAGCATGTGGGTAGTCTTTCCACTTGATTAGGTACTGGTGTACGTGCTTTCTGCCATAATGCCGTTCACCCATGACGCGTTCCACTTCCCATTGGGGTTCTCCTTCGATGATTTCAGGTGGGGGACATGTAAAATTAGGTCCATGGGCGTCTGTTTCTTGGTAAGGCGTCAAAAGATCGACATGAAACACATTATGAATCGTCCATGATGGTGGCAATTCCAGTTGGTAAGCCACAGGGGAGATGACTGATGTGATTTTGAATGGGCCGAAGCGTTTGGGTGCCAGCTTACTACTGGGATAATAGGTTTTGATGTGGCGTCCTTCAAGCCAGACCTTCTGATCCTTTTGAAATCATGGTACTACTGTCTTTGGTGGCGCGTTTAGGAGCATTTGTGCGCGCTGTCTCGCATCTTTGATGTGTGTGAGGCGGTCCTGGACCGCAGGGGGGTGCGTTGGGTCATTGTCAATCGTGCATTGGGGCTGGTAACCGAAGAGTAGCTCATGTGCGGTGAGCTTTGAGCGATCATGGGGCCAAGAGTTGTAGACAAACTCTGCCATTGGTAGGTAATAGGCCCACTGATCTTGTTGGTCTGGAACCCATAGGCGTAGGTACTGCTCTACTTGCTGGTTCGCGCGTTCACTCTGTCCATCCGTCCTGGGGTGGAAGGCGGTGCTAATATTTTGCTTCGCATGAATACTTTTGGTCAGGGCGTGCACGAAGTGCGACGTAAACCTGGGGTCGCGGTCTGAGATGATGCGCCTGGGTAGTCCAAACCAGGGCAGGATGTGGCGGAAGTAAAGGGTGGCCACCCCTTCCCCCGTGATAGTAGTCGAGCAGGGGAGGAATCATGCAGCTTTAGAGCACCCCTGATCCACAATGGTAAGGATTGCGTTGTGTCCTGATGAAAGGGGGAGGTCTGTGATTAGGTCCATAGAGATACTTTGAAATGGACCCTCTTCCGCTGGGACGTCTAGCGGGAACAGTGCTGCCTTGGTTTGGGTGGTGCACGCTTTAGTTTCCTGGCATTTGGCACATCCCTGTACATATTCCTTCGTGAACTGGTCGAGGTCCTTCCCTCCTTCATAGTGTTGGTGTAGGAGTGCGAGTGTATTCTTGACTCCAGGGTGCCCGGCAAGGGGGTGGTCATGGTATCGCTGGAGGACCTCTCTTCGCACATCCAACTCCAGAGGGAAAGGGGCGAGGTTCATCGCTCCGACACGCTCTGGTGGAAATAAGGTGACGTTCTCATTGTCATGTTCCCCTTTGTCTCCCGGGGGGCGCGATAGAAAGTCTGTGGGTATGTGTTGTTTCCCTGGGATGTGCACAAGGTGATAGTCATATTCTTGGAGCTCTGGTGACCACCTAGCTTGGCAGCGGTTAAGATTTTGTGGGCGCATGAAGTACTGAAGGTTGCGGTGGTCTGTGCAGATGGTAACCTTGTGGTTGCTTCCTGCTAGGTATGCTCTCCAGGTGCGTAAGGCGTCCAACACTGCGAAGGCTTCATGGTCTGCGATGTCCCAGTTACGTTGAGTGGCGTCGAAGGTTTTGGAATGGAACACAATGGGATGGAGGTGTCCCTGAGTGTCTGTTTGTTGCAGGACTGCTCCCAGGGCATGTTGGGAGGCATCCGTGTCTACGAAGAACGGTTTGTCAAAGTCCGGTTGGTGTAGGACCGGCGCAGAGGCTACTTTGTGTTTGAGTTCATTAAAGGCTGCCTGGCGTACCTCAGTCCATTCCCAAGGGGTGTCTTTATGCGTAAGTTCATTCATGGGCCACGCGATCTTGCTGAACCTGGGGATCCAGCGGCGGTAGAAGAGGCAGAACCCGATGAACGCGCAGACATCTCTGACATTCCTGGGCGCTGGCCATTCCGCTATAGCTTTAACTTTAATGGGGTCCATCCTGAGGCAGTCCTTTTCCAAGATAACGCCTAGGTACTCTACCACTGTCACTTCAAATTGGCATTTCTCCGGGCGTAGGTAGAGATCACATCAGTGAGAACACAGGTTGCTGCCAGGGATTTCTAAACTTTTTCCTGGTGCACCAGCAGGAAAGCACCACAAGTTCCACAAGCTCACCAGCACAAGCTGGAAAGTTGACAAGTTGAACAGTTAAGGATCAGCATGTGTGACACTGTGGGTAAATTTGTCACACGATACCCAAACCTAAAACCACATGTCAAATCAGTTTTTCACACAGTATCGAATGAGTTTTTATAATAACAATAACAACATTTATTAAATTATAATGTATTCACAAAGTCTAACGAGTTGTAGCTACGAGATCTGTTCCTGTTGCTGCCGTCGCCGCCACCCCCGTTGTGCGCTACCGCTACTGCTGTAGCTGCCCCTGCTGCCACCGCATTGCCCTCCGCCGCCGCCTCCCCCGCGTTGCCCGCCGCCGCTGCTGCCACCGCATTGCCCTCCGCCGCCGCCTCCCCCGCGTTGCCTGCCGCTGCTGATGCTGCCGCCCTCGCATTGCCCGCCGCCACTGCTGCCACCGCATTGCCCTCTGCCGCTGCCTCCCCCACGTTGCCCGCCACTGCTGATGCTGCCGCCCTCGCGTTGCCCGCCGCCGCCGCTGCCACCGCATTGCCCTCCACCGCCGCCTCCCCCACGTTGCCTGCTGCTGCTGATGCCGCCGCCCTCGCGTTGCCCGCTGCCGCTGCCGCCACCGCAATGTCCCATTGTCGGGTTCATCCCCGAATGTGTAGTAGTGTACGACGTGGTGTAGATATCTGCCGTTGGGAGGTGGATGCCGGAAACGTCCATGCCAGTGCTCGCCCCTGCTGTGCCTGCCTGCAAAAAGGGATGGGGCTGTAAAAAAAAGAGTGATCTGAACAACAAGGGCACGCTATGGTGAGTGAGAAATAAGAGGGCATAGCAAAGGATGGAGTCTGTTGTCTCACCTTGGATCGTGGGCGTGCACATTTCCGCCGTGGTGGCGCCTCTGCCTCCTCGATCAACGTGGGGCCAGCATTACACTTTCCGAGTAGGTTAGAAATGCTCTCATGCAGTGCCTGTGCAGCCTGATCTGTCTTCTCTGACGTTTGAGAGGCGACAGGGTGTTTGACAATGGTACACGAGCGCGCTGCTGCTGCTGCCACGTTGCCCGCCACTGCTGCTGCTGTCGGGTTTCCCGCCGCTGTTGCCGCTGTTGCTGCCGTCGCTGTAGCTGCTGCCACTGTTGCAGGTGCTGCCGCTGATGCTGCAGGAGGTCCTGGAATAGGCACGGGCCCGGTAAGGGAGGCCCAGCTAAAACGGTAGACTGGCATGGCGAGTAATGGTGGGTTGGTAAGCCTGTGTACATTGGGTTCATGCAGCACAGATGGCGGTGGAGAACTCGAAAAGGGAGATGATGGGTAGAGAGCACATGCTGAGCATGTGGAGGCTTGATATGCGGAGGTGGGCGGTGTGTACCCGTGTCGATGGAGGTGAGAATGGGGGTGTGGGTCACGTTGAGGTTAAGGTAGAGCAGGGAGATACATTGGAGAAGGTGCATGCCCACTGCGCGCTGGCAGAAACGCAGGTGCAGGACTCGGGCCGAGTGGAGGAGAACGCTGCAGCGCCTGTGGGTGTAGAGGATACTCTGGATAGAGCTCACAACGACCAAACTCTGCGATAGGATGGATGCAGCGCCGTGTGGTGATGAGTGGAAGTGGGAAACGATGTTCAGGACGGTCGCCGTGGGGGATGGTAGATGATGACTCTGTTGCAGTCGAAGTTGAGGTTGATGGTGACTCGTCGTTATCCAGCAGTGAAGAAGCGGACACTTGGCCCTGTCGCGGGGGTATTACTGTCCCAGAGAATGGAGTGCAGAGTGCTGTATCTGCCGTCCATGGGGTCTCTGGGCGCCTCACGCCGTCAATTGACGGTGTCGTGGCATCCATTGGTGCTAGTCTTGTGGGATCTGGTATGTTGTTGACAGAAAGTTGGGAGACTGGGATGGATGGCGTTGCTCGTGAGAACAGTGGAGCAAGGTCTGGTGGTACCGTCAAGTACTGCGCAAGGACCCATGTCACGGTTACAAGGGACCGTGGCTCTAAGTGAGCGCGTCGTTCGGGGTCACGTGATCGTGTGGATGTATCACGTGTTCTTGCCGTGGCTCGCTATGGTCACGGGGATCGGGGTCACGGACTCGCTGTGGTAACGTGACGCTCGTGGCACGCTGTGGTCACGAGGGTATCGAGGTGGGCCGAGATGCCCGAGTACTTGGTTCCGGTAGGTGCACCTTAAAGCACCTGTTTGGCAACGTTCCACGTGTTATAGCACACGATGACAAGCTTCGATGTGGCTTACTAAGCCGGAGCGGTGGTAGAGACGAAAAGGGAAGGTCTTGTTGCCACCAGAGTCCTCGCAAGGCACAGTTCCTTGCACAAGGCAATGATTGGGTAATCAACTTGTATTGGAGACGAAGTTGAGACTGGGGATTCCAGCTCAACTTCCTACTGTTCTTATAGTACTAAGTCCTAGTCACTATGAGTCGTAAGTAAGAGTCAGTAGTACTCAACAAGAGTCACTACTATGAGTCGCGTATCAGTCAGTATCAGTCACTAGCGAGCGACTCATAGGGAGTCGCTCTGAGTCGCGTACCAAGTCGCGTCGCGTCGCAGTCACAAGGAGTCAGGCATCACATGACATACGGTCATGTGATAGGTAAGGAAGTCAGCGTGTCACATGACATAGGTCATGTGACAGTTCAAGTCACGTGTCAGCTCGCGAAGCGAAAGGAATAGTAGAGTAAAACATGGCCGCAACCGTAACACTGCCCCCTCTTCTAGGCGGGTGTGCCACCACACGCTAAGTCAATCTGTCGCGGTATAGTAATCAGTCCTGTGCAATGAAAGAGTCCCAGTCCAAATCCTCGCCGTAGATGAGCTCTGCTCGCTCCAAATCTACGATGCTTCCTTCCTCCTCATACCCAAAGTCAAGGTTCTTCATGATCCCTGACACTGGGCAGACCACGCCTATATGTTGGTGCCCAACATGGACACCACAACGGGTTAGTTGACACTTGATGTGGGGCGTGGTGCAGTCATAGCCCCAGTGTCCATTTTGTTCGCAGAAGCCACAGAGCCGCCACAAGGGGCAGCTTCATACTTGTGGTCCGCATCAGCGGACCTGCACCTCCCACAATAGAAGGTGGTCATTTTTCGGTGCGGCGTCTTCTTCCTCCTCGTCCCTGCGATTTTCTCTACTCCCTTGCTGGCTGCAAGACGACGGCGCCTCCTCGATGCTGTAGCGTTGATGTGGCCGGAACGTGCGCCGTCCCAATGCTCGTCACAAACCCCCTGCTGTTCACCAGCATCACCACTTGAAGGAGTGAAGGTGCTCCCCTCAGGGGGATCCAGAGCTCGCCCGGTTCGAGGGCGTGTTGTGGGGGTTCCCCAGTGCCTGTGGGCGCATCATAGACCGTCCGCCCTGGGTTACATAGGGCGGCGGGGGAAAGTAAGGTGCTGGAGAAGGGGTAGGCGAGGTCAGGTCTATCAAAGTCCTCTCCGGACTCCTGAAGCGCATGGGGGCCGGAGATTGGTGGGAGAGAAAAGGTCTGCGAGAGGGCCCTGGCGAGTCCCCACGCCTCTCGTTCTGTAGTGAATGCATAGGCGTCATGCGCCTGTATCGTGGTGGGATTGCTGGTGGAGCCGTCGCTCGACGATTCGAGCGTCGGCGTCGTGTTGGTGGGGGTGTCATCGTTTCTTCTCGTGGCGCTGGGGCCGCGACCATCCGTCCACCACGGCGATGCTGTAAAGGGGGTGCTCTGGTAGGCATTGACGAAGGTAAATTCGTCATCTGGATAGGAGAGGGTGAGGCCTGGGATGTTTGCAGATGGCGGGGCATCGCTCATTCTACAGCTTCTGATAATGAGGGGTTTAGCGGTGGAAGGGGCAGAGGTCTGTGGCACAGAAGCAACTGTGCAAGCGTCCGTGCTGGTCCTGGCGGGTCTCGTGCCTGGCTGCTCCAGGCGTGAATGTAATAGCGAGTGGGGAAGTGAGGAAGCGGAAGGCTCTGATGGTGGGAGGTCTGGGGTATTCTTCCTTAAGCTTGTACATTCGCTAAGGGAGAAGATGCGTCTCCAGAAATTGTTCTGAGCCTTTTTATCCTCCAGTGTTCGTACCGCAGCAGGCTTCCGTTTGTAGTATTCCTTGATTAACTCTGGTGCGTGCACATCTTCTGCTGGCTCCCAGCTGTCATGCGCCTTGGAATATCCCTTCCAGGACAGAAGGTACTTCAATTTCTTCCATCGTCCTACGCGCTTTGAGTTCACAATGCGTTCATTTCGTATTCTTCTTCTCCTTCAATCAGTTCCGGCGCTGGCTGTGGGAAGTTCTGTCCATGCTCAGCTGTTTCTTTGTATGGTGTGAGCAATGAAACATGGAAGACGTTGTGAATCTTCCAGTGTCCAGGCAATTCCAATCGGTATACTATAGGCGATATGACGTCAGTGATCCTAAACGGTCCATATCTTTTGGGCGCCAGTTTCGTGATCGGGTGTGATAGGCGCAGGTTGCTTCCTTCAAGCCATACTAGGTCATTTACGTTATGTTCTTTGAAATGTCTTTGTCCCTTCCTTCTTTCTGAGCGCTGTACGATCAAACGCTGTGCATTCTTGATCGCGGCGGTGGCGTATGCGCGTGTTCGCTCTAGCCACCCCTTTCGTTCTTCAAGCGCTGGTACCTTGGTTGGTGATCAGTTATTTGTATTGTTGGCGTGTGGCCTATGAGCAACTCATAGGGTGTCCGCCCAGTTGTTTCGTTTGTCCAGGTGTTGTGCACGAACTGGGCCAGGGGTAGCAATTGTGCCCAGTCGTCTTGCTCAGTATTGCCATAAATCCTGAGGTATTGTTCAACGCGCTGGTTCGCGCGCTCTGATTGTCCATCTGTCTGAGGATGGAATGCCGTACTAATGTTCTGCGTTATCCCCAACAGCGCGCATAGTTCCTTCATTACCGCTGCCGTGAACCTCGGGTCCCGGTCTGAGATAACGCGCTTTGGTACACCATAGAATGGGAAGACGCGTTCGGCATAGAGTTGCGCCACTCCAAGTGCATCAATAGTCTTTAAACAGGGCAGGAAGATTGCCGCTTTTGAACATCCATGATCGACGATCGTGAGAATAGCATCGTGCCCTTCCGAAATGGGGAGATCCGTGATTAAGTCCCAGCTGATGGTGTGGAATGGGACCGCATTCTGCTCGGTGCCTATGGGCATGATAGGTGGTCGTGGGCGCACAGTGTTTGGTTGGTAGACTGGCATGTCGCGCATCCTTTACGTAGGCGACCACAAACTGCTTCATTGTTGGCCACCAAAAGTCTCGTGCGACTGCCCTGAGTGTATTTGCAATTCCTGGGTGTCCTGCCGCCTCGTGGTCATGATGCAACTTTAAGATTTGTTGCAGGAGCTCTTTCCTTTCTGGGACCACCAAGCGTGCCTTGTGGTACCATCTGTTCCTGGCCTCGTCCAGTACGTATCCCTTCTTTAGTGTCTGCATTAGTTCTGTTTCTTCTTTCTGCGCAGCTAGGACCTCTTGTTCTAGGTCAATGATTTCTGTGGCGTGTGCAAATAGCTTCTCTGGTAGGACTGTTACGTCCGTATTGTCATCTGCGCCTTCGTCGTAGTCTGGATTCCTTGACAGGTGATCCGCGTGGTTGTTCTTTCCTGGTTTGTGCACCAGGACAAAGTCGTAGTCTGCCATGTCTCCTAGGTATCTGGCCACCCTTCTGTTAATGCGTTGAGGGTGCCGGTAGTATTGCAGGTTGGCGTGATCAGTGTACACTGTGATTTTGAATGGCGTGGATAGGAGGATGTGTCGCCATCCCCTCAGCCCTCGCACTACTGCCAGTAGTTCCCTGTCATGGACATCGTAGTTCCGTTCCGCAGGGGTAAATGAATGGGATAGATTTCCCACCGGCCGTAGGCGGCCGCGTTCATCCTTTGCGCTAGTATCGCGCCTGTGGCATATTGGGACGCGTCCACTTCCAGGAAGAATGGGCGCTCATAATCAGGTCTTTGAAGGACTGGATTGCTGGTCACAGCATAGATTAATTTGTCCATCGCCTCTGTGCATTCGTCTGTCCACGCAAAGGGGATTCCTTTCTTCAGTAGTCCGTTTATTGGTCGTGTGATGTGTGCGTAGCCCGGGATGAAGGCGCGGTGATAGCCGAAGACCCCAAGTGTGGATCGTACCTGTCTCACTGACGTTAGCTTCCGCGGCCACGCGGCCAGTCCATCTTGCTTCGTGGGATCGATCTTGATCGTGCCGTGCTCCACCACGATGCCGAGATAGTTAATTGTCGCTTTTTCAAATTGGCACTTTGACAGTTTAAGGAATAGCGATTCCTTTTCCAGTAGTTCCAGTACTGCGTGTACTACTTCTCTGTGTAGCTTCAGATCATTTGGTGTTGCAATGAGTATATCGTCCATGTAGACGAATAGAAGTCCAGGGTATCTTCTCTTCAAGGGGGCAAATATGCGGTCCATAAGTCTTTGGAAGGTGGCCGGCGAATTCGTAAGGCCAAAGAACATGACATTGGGAAGATAGAGGCCAAAGGGGGTTTTGAATGCTGCCTTCCATCTATCTTCTGGTTTGATTCGTACATTGTGGTAGCCCCACCGAATATCTAGGGCGGTGAAGAGTTCTTTTCCTTCCAATTCTTCGAGGATCTGTTCAATTCGTGGTATGGGATAGACATCCCGCACTGTCCACTTGTTAACTTCCGATAATCTTGTAGTGGGCGCAAGCCGCCATCCTTCTTGTGCGTAAAGAACCAAGGGGTTGACCATGGTGATTCCCCTTCTTCGATGTAGCCCAGGTCCTTGTTTATGTCCAGGAACTCTCGCGTTGCCTCTTTTCTATCCTTGACAGGGATAGATTTTGCAATTGATAGTAGCTGGCGCATCTGGCTTCAGTTTGATCTCGTGGTCCTCAGGCCGCGATGGTGGGAAGCGCTTTGCTGCCTCTTCGAGAACACAATCTTGTGTCGTTGGTACTCTGCTGGAAGTACCGGGGCGTCTTCCTTCTTCTTGTGTTTCTGAGCTTGTATGGCCCATTCCTGCGCAAAGTTCGTGCGCGCTATTGTTGCAGCTTCTGTGCCTCTTTCTCGGTCGCGCCAGAGTTTCCACGCGAATGGCACTGTTTCGAATTTGACTTGTCCTTCTACTGTTCCTGCTTCCCAGTTGATGTCTGGGTTAAATGCGCGAAGCCAGGGGTAGCCAAGAAGGATCCTGTCATTGCCTAAGTTCGTTACATAGAACTTTTGCAGCTTCTGTTTCTTGTTCTGCCTGATCCTCAGAATACAGGCTTCGTCGATCATTCCTCTTTTGTTGTCCGTGCCATCAACATTGATGACCTGTCGTGGGACCTTCAGCTTCTTTGTGGGAAGCCGCCATCGGACCGCGGTTCGATAGTCGATAAAGTTTTCAGTTGCGCCACTGTCGATCAGTGCGCGCGCTTCAGCCATTCGGAGTGGAGTGCTTTGAAACGTAATCGGTATATTCAAGGCGTTCTTCGTACTGATGTACACGGAGTCCACTCGTATCGCTAAGGCTCTAATCATGGCTGTGTGATTCGAGCCTTTCAAAAATCCTGGTCGTCGACGATCATGCGGTCCAAGAGCTGAGATTTGTCTTCTTTTGACATGTTGGTGAGGGTCTGAAAGACAGTGTCAATAGCATTGTCTTCTTCCTTGTCCACTTCTGTTACGCGTGCCGTTGTCTGGCTGCGTTGGACACTTGGTCCTGGGTTGTTAGTTCGTGGCCTGTTCCTCTTCTTAGGACAGTCTCTAGACATGTGGCCTTGGGCTTTGCAGAAGAAGCATCGCCCCTCGGCGCGCAGTTTCTTGCGCTCTTCGTCATTTAGTGACTCATCTGTGCCGCGTCCACGTCCATTGCATTTGGTCGCGGCGGCGTTGCTGGTTTCGGCTTTGACTTCCTAGCGCCTGTCTGAATCGCTGTTTGAAGTCCCTGACGGGGTTATTGTAGGGTGCACCATAGTTGGCGCCATAGGTTGCACGCGTTTCTACAAACGCGGCATGCTGCCTATGCGCTGCGCGGATCCAGTCGTCGAAAGTCACTGGATGGGGGAATGTTCATTCTATGATGGCGCGCCCAAGGCCTGGTCTCAGGCCTTTCTTGAATATGTAGATGGTGCCCTGGGAGTCGCGTTCCCAGCCGGCAGAGAGTATAAGGTGTTCAAATCCAGCGATGTAGCTGTCGAGGTCATCCCCAACCATCTTCAGGTTGAGTAGCTGTGATACTGCGTCTTCTCTCTTTGTCGTGTCAGTATAGGCACTGAGGAACATCCTCTTGAAGTTCTCCCAGATGTCTTCATTGTCCGGATCAGCACCGGCAGTTATTTGGTCATGGAGCTCCTGCGCACGCGCAGTCACCCAGTCGTTGACCCTTGGTCCTTTCATATAGGACAGGCACATGAGGACCCTATTGTAAGGCACCCTCATGACTTGTGGTTTCTGTTGATCATGTTGTACAGGGAGAATTCCTGTATAAAGACGTCGCTTTTGCTTCGCGACCCGTCGAACATATTTGGTGGGCTTCCATGCAGCCCCTTTCCATTGTTTTGTGGTGCCGGTGCCGCAGCAGCGGCTGCTGCAGGTGCAGGTGCGGGTGCAGGTGCTCCAGGAGGACCTCCTCCTGGTGCTCCCCCGCCGGGTGGTCCTCCGCCTCCACCACCTCCTCCAGCTGGTTGTCCTCCTCCTGGGTATGCTGGTGGTCCACCGCCACCTCCACCGCTTCCGCCGGCCTGTTGGACTAAGGTCGACTGTGTCGCAGGTTGAGTGAGGGTGGTAGAAATCGTGGCACTACCAATGTGGAGAGGTGCAGTGAGGGGGTGTGCAAGGGGAGTAGTCATAGCGGTTTCGATGCTAGTCATGCTGCTAGATGGGAACAACTGTGGTTCGCTTGCTTTAATCAGGAAGTCTGGCAGTTCCTGTTCTGGTCCTAGGTCCTCTCGAATATTAGAGGTGCTCGGCTCGAGCGATAGTTCTGTCTGAATGTTTGCCGCAAGATTGATTGTGCTGAAATCAAAGTCAATGCCGGCACGTCCTGAGCCTTTGCTGCTTTCAGGAGATTCTGTAGTAGGCGTTCGTTCTTCGTCGGTTATTGGATCAGTGGTAAGCCTCTCCTCAACTGGGGAGATCCTGGCACGTGAAAAGCTAGTTTCCCTGAGGAGTGTCGACAGGGGAAGTCCTAGTCCGTATAGTCTGCGTTCTTCTTCACTGATTTTCCAATCGTGTCTGGTAGAATATCCTCCACTTGGTTGCGACCAGTAGATATTGTACCACTCGTTGTTGATGAGTTCCACAGCAAATTCTGCTTGTCTGTACTCCACAAAGTATGCGTTGTGCGTACACGCACTAAATTCCTTCCACTGTGCAGTTCCTTTAACACCTGCTGGAAGATCGTCTGTTTGTCGTTGGGGCGTTATCAAGAAAGCCCTCCCGTCCTCGGGAAATGTCAATTGTAGTGATGCCATCGTGGATACACTTCTATATTTGTCCGCGGACAAGTTCTAGTTGGGGAGTCTCAACTTATGTCACGGTTACAAGGGACCGTGGCTCTAAGTGAGCGCGTCGTTCGGGGTCACGTGATCGTGTGGATGTATCACATGTTCTTGCCGTGGCTCGCTATGGTCACGGGGATCGGGGTCACGGACTCGCTGTGGTAACGTGACGCTCGTGGCACGCTATGGTCACGAGGGTATCGAGGTGGGCCGAGATGCCCGAGTACTTCGTTCTGGTAGGTGCACCTTAAAGCACCTGTTTGGCAACGTTCCACGTGTTATAGCACACGATGACAAGCTTCGATGTGGCTTACTAAGCCGGAGCGGTGGTAGAGATGAAAAGGGAAGGTCTCGTTGCCACTAGAGTCCCTCGCAAGGCAACTCAAGTTCCTTGTCGCACAAGGCAACTGATTGGGTAATCAACTTGTATTGGAGACGAAGTTGAGACTGGGGATTCCAGCTCAACTTCCTACTGTTCTTATAGTACTGAGTCCTAGTCACTATGAGTCGTAAGAAGAGTCAGTAGTACTCAGTAAGAGTCACTACTATGAGTCGCGTATCAGTCAGTATCAGTCACTAGCGAGCGACTCATAGGGAGTCGCTCTGAGTCGCGTACCAAGTCGCGTCACGTCGCAGTCACAAGGAGTCAGGCATCACATGACATACGGTCATGTGATCGGTAAGGAAGTCAGCGTGTCACATGACATAGGGTCATGTGACAGTTCAAGTCACGTGTCAGCTCGCGAAGCGAAAGGAATAGTAAAGTAAAACATGGCCGCGAACTGTAACAACCCACGGCGTCACAGCCCTGCACGGGCTGTGGGCGTGTCCTTAGGGGCGTCATGTTGTAGGGGCCGTGGATCTCACTCCTGGGTGTTTGTTATACTGTCCACCGTTCGTGCTGTGATTGTTGAGAACTACATAAGAGAAAATTAAACATTCAAACATACCTGCAGGCTCGGGAGGCCTCCCGAGCCATTGACGTGCTTCACTAACGGCCACACCCACGAAAATGCGATTCAGGAGGTGTCATGGGCATGCTTGTTATAGGCGAATGAGGCAAGGGATACAAGCTCGATGACAGTGCGGATGAGATAAAGCGTGAACAGATTAAATGGCGGCGTTGGCGCTGCGAATAGCCAGTCAATGCAAACGCAAATGGATTCATGACAGACACTGAGTCCCTTTGGTCCTGAATGACAGTGAAAGAAGCGATGCTGAGCCATACGACAGTCTCAATGAGCACAATCCACGATAATAGGAGGGGCTTCCAATAGAGCCCCGATTCAACTGGCTCTGAGTCGCCGCCCACTGGCACGGGCCAGCCACTGCCTCAGGCTCACCTTGTCCACCTTCACCCAACGCGGATGCCATCCCAGTCCGCTAATTGTCACATCTCTTGAAGCTAGATCAGGTACCTCACGAGTGCGCTGGTTACTGGATGCTTATGTGGTGACTGGGCGCACTCCGCTCTGGGTGCACTCCACTCTAGGGGCATTCCACTCTGGGCACACTCCGCTCTGGCCGGGGCACACTCCATCCTAGTGCCAGGCTAGTGGTGCCATCGTGCCCCATTCTTGACCCTGCTGCCCAGCACCCTGCCGAACATATAAGAGAGTCGACTTGACAAATGATCCATCCAAAATGACTCGTCGTACCATCCCGCTAACCCCCCACCCACGGTACCCAATCCTCCAGCCTGAAGAACCCTTCTGCTGGACGCCACCACCTGTCCCTTCAGCCTCTCCTGCACCTGCTCATCGTCGCTCACAACCAATTCAGTCAGGTTCTAAATGCCACTCATCTAGGGAGGGATCACAACCTTCCCAATCAGGGCAGCGTCAGGAGGTGAAGAGACGGCTCAAAGGAAAAAATGTAGCCAACAAGCCCACGCTGTCACGGTTACAAGGGACCGTGGCTCTAAGTGAGCGCGTCGTTCGGGGTCACGTGATCGTGTGGATGTATCACGTGTTCTTGCCGTGGCTCGCTATGGTCACGGGGATCGGGGTCACGGACTCGCTGTGGTAACGTGACGCTCGTGGCACGCTATGGTCACGAGGGTATCGAGGTGGGCCGAGATGCCCGAGTACTTTGTTCCGGTAGGTGCACCTTAAAGCACCTGTTTGGCAACGTTCCACGTGTTATAGCACACGATGACAAGCTTCGATGTGGCTTACTAAGCCGGAGCGGTGGTAGAGATGAAAAGAGAAGGTTGTTGCCACCAAGGTCTGATTGGGTAATCAACTTGTATTGGAGACGAAGTTGAGACTGGGGATTCCAGCTCAACTTCCTACAGTTCTTATAGTACTACTCCCTAGTCACTATGAGTCGTAAGTAAGAGTCAGTAGTACTCAATGAGAGTCACTACTATGAGTCGCGTATCAGTCAGTATCAGTCACTAGCGAGCGACTCATAGGGAGTCGCTCTGAGTCGCGTACCAAGTCGCGTCGCGTCGCAGTCACAAGGAGTCAGGCATCACATGACATACGGTCATGTGATAGGTAAGGAAGTCAGCGTGTCACATGACATAGGGTCATGTGACAGTACAGGTCACGTGTCAGCTCGCGAAGCGAAAGATAGAGACGTGAAAGCAAGGGCCAGAAACCATAACACACGCCGCAACGGCATGCAAAGGTGAGACAAAATACTGTCTATAGCTAGCCTCGCTAATATAAATGCCAGCGTGTCCGTTCCCATCAGTCCAAATCTCCCAGGCCATTCAAGCGAGACTTGGGAGTTATTGATGTTTCTGATGACGAACATCCCTCTAAAAGGCAATGTCCCACTGCGATTGATGACGACTTAAGTTTGCTGAAGGGTGAGATTGGCGGCATCAAGGACAGTATTCAGGGGATTGCTGCCCAAGCAAGAGAGGATATGCAGAAAATTAATAGGAAGTTGGACGAACTCCTCTGTAAAGTCCAACGTACGACAGTGATCTTGAGCCAGTAATAAGTACCATGTAATTGTCATGTTTATCACACACGTCATAATTATCACACATGTTTTCGACATACCATGTCTTCATCAGTTATGAACTACCTAAAGACTCGTACATATGATGATCTGCGTGTCTACTGACAAAATACCCACGAAATGCATGTAGCGAATCAGAAAAATGAAAGTCTTCAGGAAGAAATGAAGATCCAAAGACAGGAAGGAGGTGGGCACCTCGAGCAATGCAATCAATATGAATCACAGCAAGGCTGCGACGATTACCCTCAAATTCAGGGCGTACAACCCACATACCAGTTTCATCATCTGGTTCACCCCCAACCGGAACAAACCAATGTACAAGTGCACATGGGTAATTCTGGCCACGGAAAGAAAACGAAAAGAACAAAAGAACCCGTGCAACAACCATCCCACGCATCCCAGGGAGCTCTGTGTTAGTCTCAACAAATACAGTGTCATACCGTGGGTACTCTCCACGCCAATCTGGGGTAGACCGGATCCGCTCACGATACATCCCCCCAGTACCACAGAGATCGCTTGGGGCATAAAAGCAGGCAATGGCAGAGTGATATACAGTGATATGGCCTCCAAAGCGTGGGCACTCATCAAGGGGAACATCGTGGGGGGATCTTGAGGAGTCAGGGTTAACTTGATCCCAAAGAAAACGCCATAGGACTTCAGGAAATCGGGGCTGATTTATAATCTGGGCAAGGCCATCTACGTCATGCAGATAGCCACGTGCTACAATGAAGGATAAGCCATACTTGGAACCAGATTGAAATGCGGTAGAACATACCAGGAGTTTTTGCAAGTTCAATTGAAGAAAGTACCTTTGGCCCTGATACAGGACCAAGGTCCTGGTCCTCATCGTTGTCGTTGTGATCTGAATTGGTGGGTGGCTGAGGCCGCACACCCCACAGGACCATAGCCGTGTATGAAGAAGTCGACCCTTCCATCATCCCCTGCTTGGTAAACACACGACGAGTGGTTGCCAACTTGTCTAACCGTGAAATTGTCCGAAGCATCTGTACCAGAGCATGGTATTGACTTGACCTTCGCCAGGGCTCCTTGACGGCTTTAATATGCTTTGATTCCGTAATGGAGGAGCATAACCCATTTGGTGAACCAAAGAGACGGATGGAGCGAAAATAGTGGAGGAGCGAGTGTTGGCGTGGGAGGGAAATGTCGATACGAATACCTGTATGGATGAAGATGTCACGATACTGATGGAACCGAGTAAGGGCATCTTGAAGGCTGTTGAGGTCCTCAGCGGATATTGCGTTACGACGAGCGATGTAGCAAAAGTCAAGGAATGCGGAGATGCATTTGACCATATCCACAGGGACGTGTCCGACGATTGCAGCAAGATAAACCTGTACATTGGCAGCATGGTTCAACAAATAGCAATGAAAACCGAGGACGATAATTAGTTACCTTCATCAATGACTTTGAGTCATCTCCTGTCCACTGAGCAAAATCACGGCCATCCGGAAAGCGCCTCAGTCCTGGAAAGGGTGGGACTGCAGAAATACTAACGCCGAAAATAAGCTCGACATTTCAGCAAGGTGAGGAAACTAATACATACGGCGATCAATATCTTGAATGATGTCAAGACCACGGGCTTCGCCATGTTCCTCAATCAAGTATTGGTTGACCCATGTGACGAGATGGTCTTTAAAGGTGCCTT
>WTXC01000316.1:0-19208 GCA_022496195.1 Lactifluus subvellereus | reverse complement strand
CAGGACAACGGTCCAGATGAGTTGGAGAGTCGACCACACCACAACGGAAAAAAGGAACTTGTCTGTGGCTGCAAGGCTACGCACGGAAGCAGGGAGGAGACAGGCCGGTGACGGTGACGGGTTATCCGTAAGCGAAGCGAAGTCTGGTAGAAGGTTGGTAAAATAGACGGGAAACAGCCGAGAAGACGCGCTCACAAGCCCAGGTGAGATAGTCGAACATATTATGCCAATGACAAGCGCAGTCACCAAAATGATAAACTGTCTGTGATTGTTGACGCCAACTAGGAAGAGTTGTGAACCATGCTTCAAGCAAGTAAATTCTAGAACGTACCGCAATTCCAAACCCAAGGGCAATGGCTGAACCAGATGATTAGATCTGTCATGCAGGCTACGAGACCTACGGCTTACTGGTCAGAACGCGCAATACATCTGTCGCAAATCCGACAATGCTTCGAGCGTAGAGATTTTCTTGCCTGCGACAGAAGTTCAACAATATGTATATAGAATAACCCCGAATGGATTCACCATGCACTGGATACAGAATGTTTGTCCGTTAAGTCGTCCTTCGGATGCCAATCTTCGATGATCTATGGAAACGTGAGATGTGCTGTCCGTTAAGCGTAGTCAAATTGCGCACGGCTTAAGCTCGGCGTCGCTTGTTGGCACCGGGCAAGTGCCAGGGTCCAGGGTCATTGCGCGGAAGAAGTTATATGCGCATAGACCAAACGATAGAGCAAAGACAATGCGTGTGACTCGGTCGCTACATGCCAAATCTTAGACGCGCGGAGACCAGATAGAGGGAAACCTACGATGCAGTAGTCGTGTTACCCAAGAGTAAGCCACCCAGACCATCGAGCCGAATATGATACCGGAAAAGTAGGGGCTCGCAGCGACGTTCTCGGTGTATGTCGGTTTGTTCAATAGAACGCAGGTGACAACCTAAGGGGGAGATTGAGAACCGGCGAGTAGATGGCAGTGAGACGCCTACATTATGCATCGCAAAGAACTCAGCCATGGCAAGAATCATCCCCGTGTACCACGGGAGGACGGTAAGAGTAGTAAACATCATGTAAAGGAAGACAGTGGGCATGAAAAATACAGCAAACTTGGTATTCCGCTGGGAGTGGGGTTAGTGCGGGCATCTGAAGTACATCTTAGACTTTCGTCCACCTCGCTGAGGGATTTCTTCCGTTTAGGGCTGTCCTCTGTGAACCCGCCTTCTTCCAGGGCGCGTTTCCACGCACCGAGGCTTTTGAGTTCAACAGCCATATCACGCACGGTACGGCCCTCATTACCCTTCGCATGGAGCTCGGCGCCCTTCTCGAGCAGTCGGAGAATGCAAACCTTATTCCCTCGCACCACAGCCCAATGTAGAGGCGTAAGGCCGGCATCATCCCGCGTATTTGGATTCGCGCCATGTTTGAGAAGTAGTTCGACGGAGAGCGCGTCGCCCTGGTATGCAGCCCACATAAGCGCGGTGTGTCCGACAGCGTCACGCTCGTCTACGGAGATGGGCTGGTGAAGGAGGCACAAGAGAGGCATCACAGTAGATGAGTGGGTGACAAGGTGTAGGGTGCTGTAGCCCTGTGTCCTTGATATTTGGATCGGCGCCATGGGCGATAAGCAGCTGGATGACATATGGTGGCCATTACGGGCCGCCCATTGCATCGGAGTAGCGATGAGGTCGCCACCGAGGGCATCTACTTCCGCACCTTGTTCGAGGAGGTAACGACATGCGGAGAGTTGAGCGTTGATAGCCGCCCAGTGAAGAGGAGTGATGTTCTGCTCATCGCGGTCCGCAGCCCTTGCCCGCCCTGACTCGATGAAGTCCCGGATAAGTTTTACATCACCACGCTGAGAGGCTGTAAATATGTTTAACTGTCGACAACGTGAATTGCCAGTGACTGAGTAGGATAAGATAGTAGGAAGCGTACCTCCTCAGTTGGCTCTGGGCGGAGAAGAGGCGAAGAGGTTGAAGGAGCTGACAAGTCTGCGACCTGAACGGATTCGAGATTGAGTGCGGAGGCAGAATGTGAAATGACTCCAGCCATGGGTTAAATGGCGTGCAGTACACGGCGACGACGACGACGACGATGAGGTAATAAAATAAGAATAAGGCTGTGCAGTGTTGAAGAGACGGCTGCTGAAGTACAAAGCATTCTTATGTTGGGAATTGGAAGAACGTTTTTCCCTGCCACCACTGGTCCTGCTCTTGCTCTTGGTCTGGAAGACGCGTACAGTAGTACGCATAGATACTAACCCTAACCCTATAGTGGTAGTTGTTCAGCCCAATACCGTGACAGTACCATGACAGCTCGCATCGCGTCCTTCAATTCGCGTCCGGAGTCCTTCAACTCACGACGGGCAAGATGGGATAAGCAGAGTCCGCTTATAGTCAACTGTGAGGTCAATTAATGTCCAATATATTGACCACTTAGTAGAGTCAGTTGTTGTCGCAATTCTCTGATACGGGACATGGGCCCGAGGTGGTTGCGCTTTCGGACTCGTGTACCCCAACTTCACACTTACCTCAGTTGAGCTTAAGTGATATCGAAGAGTCAGAGATATCGAAGAGTCAGAGTGCCAGTGACCCGCCACATTCATTGCCACTCAGCCGACCAATTTAGACAATTTAGAACCCAGAGAAGGCCCGGGGGCAGCGCCGTTGTGATGGTCCGTCTTGTTGGCCCCTCTGACCCTCGAGGAGTTATTGCGCATGCACGATGGTAGAGGTCAAGACGACTTGTTATTCCCTATTACTCAGAGTCAAGTAAAACTGCAAACAATTTACATTGGTGTGGCAAACAACAGGTTATAATGAACCAGTACTACTGGTACAAGTCATGAACAAAAAAACAACCCAAAAAAACTATTCACCCTGACGCGCTCGAACGTAATGAACCAATTCAACCAAAGTTAAGCTACTACTTCGAAACTCCATTGCTGTTTGGCATCGGATGTATCGCGATTAGCGAGTTCCGCCTTAATTGTAAGGAGTACTGTCAGTCTTCGGCATAACAGTCAAGAAAAAGTGACAACTTACACTACTATCATTGTTATTAACGGACAGCACCAAATTCTTGCCCCCTTTGGTGTAGCGAATCCTGTGCACGGTTGAATTCACATTCCAATCTAGTAACAGTGGCAGTGTGATTACTCACGTGACATTGTCGTCTGAAATGTCTTCCAACTTGACGGTCCAAGCCAGTTGGGAATACTTGACCTCAAGGCCGCTAGTCTACAATGACAGATGAGGCATCAGGGATCAGAGTAAAAAAGGACATCGAACTTACCTGTTTGTCGGCGGCAAAAAAACCAAGATCGTTGAGGTACGCCGACTGGAGGGTGACCATTTGGATGCGTCTCCACCGTAGCCTTGGTCCCTGAGAATCCACTTTTAAAGGAACGTATGAGAATGGGAAAGATTTGACTACAATTCAGTGTACCTGTTGCATCGTAGGATCGTCGCCACACGACTGCGTCGACTGGCTAGTTATGGCAGCAGCCACAACAATGACCGTGCCGATGGTAGTACTTTTCAAGGTAAGGTATTGGCTGCCACTGCTTGAGCCAATGCTTCGGATCCTATAGGTAGCGTTGGAGAAGGGAAGCGACATTGGGGAAAGGCAGTTAGGATTGTAAATGTCTTTGGCTAAGGAAGAAAACTTGTTGGATCGACCAGCAACCACCGAACGCGGGCCCCTTATATCATGACATAGAAGGTCAGTGATGGATGGACGAGATGGAGATGGGTGTTTGAATATACTGTATGCAGTAATGATGCGAGATAATGGTCTCGGTCACCATGGGTCCAAATTCTAGTCCCCAAATCTCGATGGACAACCCCAGATCTTGGTCTTCTGAGGGTTCGTATGATTAAACACACTCTTCTGGGTCAACACGATGGCTAATACTCGGATTTGGCCGACCAACCATTGCAACCAACACGACGGGCCTGTGGGTCGATACCAATAACAAAACAGATACACTGGTTTGGTAGGTTTCGGTGTCAATGTCGCCTTCTAGATGATGTATGAGGCGGTTCTGATCCCGAGTCATCCGGACATCATAGAGCATACACTGGTCGTTTGCTTCAGCGCTTATGAGCCATCTTGCATCTTGTGCGAAAACGAATTCGCCATCGGGTCAATATCACAGACTCGGATGTTCTCGACTTGAACCCCAATTTCGATTTAGCGCACAAAAATTTTGAGGGTTTGTACGGATCAAGTTCATCGAGACACCGTGAGTCCATGACTGCAGAGCATATGGTTATTAGGTGCTTCTCTAGCGCCTACGTATGAGCTGTCACTGGCATGCAACTTGGAATGGCTATTTGAAATGAATTTCGTTATGGGGTCAATTCACAGTTGTTCCAATTTCGACAAATATTTAGGGGTTTGTGCGGACCTGGTTCATCTAGACACCGCGAAGCATTTCGAGCATGATCAAGATAGTTGACGAGAACTCTATAGGGGCGTGCAGTTCTAAAGTTGCCCACCCATCATTTAATTACTGTTTATGGTGCCGTACTTTTTTCGATGTCCGCATGCAGGCCGCAATGCACTTTTTGCGCATCAAGTTGAGCGTCTGGCATCGTTGGGGGCCTGAGAGATGTGTGCGCCGTTTAGCCTCACAAAGAACTTCTATTCTGTCTATGTCCGTGTTCGTGCCAAACCCATCATCATCTGACTCCAGGTACTTGTCAATTCTGAACTAGGCGTGATGAAAAATTGTAAGGTTAATAGCACATGAAAGGAAAAAGAAACCTCACACAGGCGGGAGGAGGTGCTGCACCTCTCGCACACCTCTAGCTTGCAGGTCGTCCAGCAGAAGGGGCAACGCGTGCTCCGTGTCTCAAGATGCTCGTCCTATGCCGAACCGGACTCGTTCGCATCCTTTGAGCTCCTGTCCTCAAGGCCCTTCTTTTTCGGTACATGTCCCTTCGAACCCTTCCTGCGCTTGTCGGTCTCGTCCTCGATCCTTCTCACCTTGTTCTTGCTCTTGACGGTCCCGCTCCAATCGCGAATGCCCGTTTCGTCCTCATTTGAGTCGGGCAATCTCGCAATCAGCTTTCGGGGTGGAATTTCCTAGGCCTAAACTACACAGTAATTCAGGTTGTAGAAAATGCGATGGTAACGGAGGGACGACGCACCTCCAAGCGAGAGTGTCACTTTCGCCAAGCGGCCAAGGTGTCCTCAGCTTTGAAGAGATACGAATACTGGACAATAAGAAGAAAATCGGATCTGGGAAAGCTGACGATGAAATGGCAGTAGAATCTGCATTTGTTACACGGTATAATGCTCTTCAATACCCAATGCTTGACAGTGGCATGCTTGTCCTCATTCTGGACTCTTGATCCGAAAGGTATTTACGACTACGTCATATGTGAATGAGAAAAATCGTAAGCACTGGCAGTTACTTGAACGATATCATTTCTCAACTTGACGCGAAACCTGGGACATGATTCCGTTATCAAGTTGAAGCATTCGACAGGTACTCTTCGTTGTACTCTGAAGCGTAACGAAGCTAGCGTGGAATGGGTATCGGTGTAACGGGGCCATTGTCTCGGTGGTGGTGGTCGGACCGCTCGACACACCACCAAATCTAGAGACAGTGAGAGAAAATCGAATCAGAACAAAAAAAGTTGGCTACTCGCCATCTTGGGAAAGTGTGTGCGTAATTCGGGCTTGTGCACTTCTAGAAAGCCTAAGTAGTGCGCATATAGTTAGATTTACAATAGTGGTAGTCTGAACAGGACCGAATCGTCGAATCTTTTCTAGATCATGTCACCATCTTCTCCACTTCACACAAAGTGATGGTTTTGACACCGAGTCTGCGCCTGAGTAAGCCCATCTGACCTCGTCACAGCACAAACAGGGAACACTAGACTCACGTCCTCATAATCTGACATTACGGCACCTATTCCCGAGCTCGAGCAGATGGGTTTTGGATCGTCACAAGGTTTGTTTCGCCAACTGCCGACAATCGATAAGAGACTTCTCCGATTCTCATGCACATGTTCCATGGTCTATCAAGATGTCGATCTTTATTGGCTGTTACGAACACATGTCGCTTCCTTAGCTTCATCACTGGCACCGTCTTCACTCTACAAAAATAGATGGTTTCAAATTCGACGGCAGAAGTGCCTGAGTAAGTCCCACTTGACCGTATCACACCACACAGAGAAAGCCAAACCCACCCACATGTCACTTTCAAGTTGGGGACAGAAGACGTTGCACGGGAACTGACGTCTGAGCGAGGGAAAAATCACAACGGAACACCAAGGTCACTCCAGGTACACAGGTTGTTTTCACGCAAACCATGGACTTGGCCAGACTCCTCGGCCCAATGGACCTGCCACGGCGGGCAGGAACGGATAAGCGGAGTCCGCTTATAGTCAAGGGTCAATAACGGTATATTTGACCTATAAGCGGACTCCGCGTCATCCCGCTTATCCGTCCCTGCCCCGCCGTGTTATAGCATAGCATGGGACTAGCACTTATTTGTACAGCTCCCATCGTCGCACTTGTTGCTTTCCTCAACACCTTTGCTCGCGCAAGCACAGTAACGATTTTCGCATATTCTCTACGATATATTGTCATCGATGGCGCCCCCAACTGACGGTACCTATCGGATTCGAAATGTTGGCACGGATAGATGCCTCACCGTGAAGAAGCGGGCTGAAGGTGATAGAATTGAGGTCGAGAAACCGACGAACCCTAGCCTTGCCCAACAGGTATATAGCTCCACATCTTGATATGGACTTTCCAAATCTCAAATGCTCCTTGAAAGTGGTATTTAACGAATTATGATGGATATATGACGCTTGAAAATCTCCCCAACGGCGTATACTTTGTCCCCGAGCACGATGTGAGGATAATTTTCATTCCTTGCGCTTACATTCCCAGCACCGTTCCCTAACGTACTTTCGCAGGAAGCAGATTTTCTAATCATCCCTACTACAACGGAGACGCACATTACCTCCACTGACAGCGTAAATGGCAGAATCATTTCCTTTTCCGATGGAAATACCCGTCTGGTGATGACGGCTAACCAAAACAACCATACGGTATGTTGTCTTTCCGCTGAATGCTATACACAGAGGTTACTCCATTCAATTCAAGGTGCGACTTGCTAATTGCATTGATGGGATGCTAAACAACAATGGGAATTCCAGAGGGATGACGCCCTTCTGTAACCCCCTGCGGTGTCGAGTTTGTTGACGCTTGGGGAAGTTGTGAAACCCGATACATAGTAACCTGTTCGATTAGAAGTCCATTGATTTCTCCTACTTGGTATTGTCATCATTAGTAATACTGAATGAGGATCGAGCTCAACCGTTTCATGGACATTGATCATCTCAGTCCGAGTCACAGCGAACACAACCATTACCAGTCTGGGTATAGGGGTTCGTAAAAATCACGGATAAATGGCGGGGCGGGGTAGACCGCAGCTCAAACTGGTAGGCTTCACATGTCGAGCGTCCCAACGCTCATATTTTCAAGACTATTCAATACACAACATTCAAGATTATTGATGCTGACCCCGAACTGCTTGAATTACTTGTGCCTTGTGCCGACTGCACCACCCTCTTCCATTTTACGCCGCATGACAATCTCACGTCCGCCCAACTCCTTATACATATGCATGGCCTCCCCGTCCGAGTCATAGCCAACCAGTTCGTTAAAAATGTGGATCTCGAAGTCGAAGCTGTAGAAGGCATAATGGGATGAATTAACGAAATGTCCCATCCCAACGCATGCGCTTGCATCAAGCACGTCAAGAGACCCATGAAGCAGTTTGTAGGGAAGAGATTGGGTGTCTTTTCCAGCGGGAATAGACGGAACTCCTTCGGTCCAGCTGGTTGCCCTACGAAGAATCGATGACAAACAATGTCGAGGCCTGTTTCCACTAAAAAGGCAAGGCGATCCCTGTGAACGTTGTGAGGGGTTGAGGGATCACACGAGATAGACGGGGGTTGCCCGCCGAACAGTTATCTGTTCTCTACTCTACTAGCGTACCTCACCTTCGCGTGGCTCGTGCAACCTGACCCGACAGTTGGAGAGTGAGAGTGAGAGTGGGGCCCGAGAACGTCACGGTATTAAGTTATGCATGTACGCCTTAGATCCCTTTCGTAAAGTGATCGATAGGAAAAGAATCTTAGGATAAGCCTCCGAGTACGGTGCATTTGCCCAAGAGATCAAGGATTAGTACGCACCCGGGCCTCGAAAGGCTACATACTATGAAGGTGATTGTCGTTCTCCCGCATGAGGGAAAGAGGCACAATTTGATGTGCCATAACTCTTCTCTCATAAATTTGGGGTGGCGAAATTGGCATCCAGGGCAGGGCTCCGTCTTGACATCCTTTCTTGCGGTTGCCAGTAAGGGTAGTGTCGCTGGAAACGCAGATCCTAGCGATCTGGAGACTATTCACTGGATGGGCCTTCGTTGAAAGTATTCGCCGCTGTCAGGCTTGGTCAGGTTAATCTCAGCGGCCTACGACGGCGCTGGAGAAGCTACCACGAGTCCACGCACAATGCGTGCCTCAAAGTTGACACTTTGACCCGCGCATGCTTGCCTTGAGGACAGTAAGTACAACCACTAGTCCTAAGATGTCAGCGCAAGCCGAGAATCAAACCGAGAACGATAATGCCACTAGGAATGCGAGATATTTGGATCCAACTGGCTTGACCCGGATAGGAGAGACCTGGAGTGGTTGCGCCTTAGGGCTCGTGTACCTCACTCATCGCTCTTACCGGAGATCCATCAGCTTTTAGAAGTGATATTGGAGAGTCTGAGTGCCAGCGACCCGCCACATTTCCATCAGCGGCTCAATCTAGAGCTTTGGCTCGACGACCTTGCCTGCCGGCGCGGACCAACGACACAAGAGAGGGGTTAGTGCCGTCTCCAATCAGTTGGGTTGGACCGTGTTGTTGGCCCTCCAGCTTTCGGGGAGACATGACGACTGACTCTGTATCCTCGGAGGTTTCGCGATACTTACCATGTCCTGCTTGCGTATCAGGCAGATCCCAGGCAAGAAGACTCGTTCTTGATTCGTGTTTATAGGTATGCTCATTACTTACATGCTCCCTATCCCGCGGCCCCGTACACCTCGAGTAGTCTATTCAATTGATTTGCTCAAAAAAACCTCACAAACCTACGTCAGGTTTTCGTGAGGGACTCTGATTCGCGTGAGAGAATAAAGTAAAGTATGCCGAGCGGCGACCGACGAGAGCCATTCCACAGAAGAAGCCCAGTATAGCACCCAACGAGCCGAGCCACTCTATACAAGCGACTTGGATATAGAAGGTTGCAGAAGATAGAGAATGGGTCACTCTCACCGTGGCTTTCCGCAAGAGAAGCACCAGGTCCGTAGGCTTCGAGGAAATCCGTCGAATATTTCCTAGCTCGTGCTCCAGCTCGAAGTCGACGAGTCTGTAGTGAAGCCCCGTCAGCCTTGAAAGCGGTTGCATGTATCATCAGACTGACCCTAAGCCAGAAAAAGAGCACGCAGGACGTGAGGCAGATGTGAGCTGCCAGCCAAATGTCGAGAGAGACGTGTGAAACGAAATGGGCGAGAAGAAAAACGGGCAAGCTGCTCAATGCAGTAATAGTGAGCGTGCCGTGGAGGGCAAAGAGTACGCCAGCGACTGTTGCCATTTGTTCGTTCGCATCGTTACCAGGAGAGTAAGGGCGTCAAGATGCGAGGTACTCACCTCCTCCAATAAACCGCTTAGCAGAATAGCTGATCGAATGTGCCAAATCGACATGGAAGAACCACTCCCAACTTTTCGCATCTATCGATTCATAGAGGCCGATCCAATACAAGCTTGTGCTGAGATTAAGTGCCCTAGTCATGGGGGCCAAGCAAAAGGCGGACTCACGCAATTGTCAGAAGCGCCCCCGCTATCCAATCCAGCGTCGTCAGCGCGATGGACTGCCCCATGTAAGTGAGTACGCCCTTGGTGAGGCCAAAGGAAAATACTACGCTCATATTGAGCAGTCTGTAAGCCGTAAGCTTGACCCCAAGAGGTGTGGAGGCGGAGGCAGAGCATCTGGATCATTCTGGACATCTTGGCCGCTGCACGAGGGTTTGGCAGATAAGTGGGTGAGTTCAACTGGAGGATCGTGTCTGGTAAAATGCTATGTGACACTTACTTAGCAGCAGGTACGCTCACGATGAGAGGGGACGACCCCTCCGGGCCAGCGAGGTGTGACTCGGAGATGATGCTAGAGCTGTGTTCATCCTCGTCCGTAGGCATTTAAGGTCCTCTTTCTCGAGATGCTCGCGCTTTTTCGTGTGTAAGAGCCGTTAGCCGTAGTGGCGTACACGTGTGCATGCATACCAGGGGAACAGAGGAGAAAAGAGTCATAATCACGGTGCGCTAATTCCCGCCGTGGTAACTTAGTGCGGTCTCTGGCAGTCACGTGCCACGACAAAGACCGGTCTCGCGGCCGCATACAGCGGGGGCCTCGGGCGAGTCGGGCCTCAGCTTGCCTTCAGTTGCCCTCTTACACGCCCTTGTCTCTCAGAACTCGTTTCGCAAACCATACACCCTCGTACGTTCATGCGTAGGAACCAGATGTGAGCGTTGGGTCCATAAGAATTAGTAGCGACAAGGTACAACTTGGAACTTGAAGTTAGGACTCGGATACCTCTACAACCCATATATAGACGCGGGAAATCTGCTATGTGCTAGGCTGCAACTGCAGCGACAGTATGAAAGAGATTCCTGAATCCACGCCTCCACGCATTCCACGCTGCGCCAGCGTAGTTTACCACAGTCATTGCGCTCCATACGAGTTGCAGTGTTGACCAGATAGAAACCGAAACGAGAAACAAGTCTGTCGGCGTAAGTCTGCAGGCCTCGTGAGGCAGGACACCGTGACACGAATGCGCGGGGAGAGGGGCATCATCCAAAGTGAGAAGATCTACGCACAATACCCATAAGATCAAGTAGCTTAGTATAATGAGGTGTCAATGGTACTTACGAGTCCAGACGATATAGTCGAATATGAGAACGCCCGCGGTGAGGCTCCCCATGGAGATGATAAAGTAAATATGATTCTTGGCACCGACTATGGCGGTTCTCTCAGTGGACGAGTAAAGGCGGAGAATGGAACTATCTAGACATACTGCAATTCAGCATCCATGAAGCATGGCTGGAGTTTCTTTGTCAGGCAGTAATACGGCAGCACTAGTCAAATAATCCCATACATGTCGATGCATTTATGATGTGTGACGCATTTATTGCACCTAGAGCAGTGCCTCGTGTTTGGGGGCTTTGCAACCTGGCATCCGGGCACAACATCAGCGCGAAGTTATCCCTATCAGTTGCAGAACCCACCAAACATTGTACACAAAACGCCTCGGTAGTCAATCGGTTGCGCCGAATGAGGTCTTCTGTAACCTGTACGAAATCACATATAGAAACCAAAAAAAAAAAAAAAAACAAGTACCAATTTCAAAGCATGACTAGGTGTAGTGCATACTCCCGGGTCACAGAACATCGCACAAAGGAACGCGACCACGCAAAGGACGAACAAGAGTACGAAAGCAGCATGTATGAAAGGCTTGCGAGGGGCGTCTGATCGAACTTATGAGTGAAAACGAGATACTACAGTGGTATCGGGAGACGCACCATATCGAAGACGGGAGACCCAGATATACGCCATCCACAGCGCAGACCCGAACACAACGCCAGCAAAATAGGGACTCGCGTTAAGGCGATCGCTGACCGAGTTGCGTTGTAAAAGCTCGCGCAGTACAACCTGGCACTATAGAGTAAGCAGGGCCGCCGGAACCGCAAAGAGATAGGGATTGCAAACAAAGTGCATGACAAGGAGCGCTCCCAGCGCGAGGACGATAGCCATATACCACGGGAACACGCTCGCGATCGCAAATGCGATACAAAGTGAAATGCTAGGAACCGAGAAAACGATGACTTTCACGTTAGGCTACGGGCAGAACGCGTATCAGTGCACGATCCACAGGCTGTTCAACCCGAGATGGTAATGTACCTCGCTGAGCGGTCTGCGCACCCTTGTTCCATCTCCCATGAACCCCAACTCCTCAACCACTTTGTTCCACGTATCGAGGTTTTGGAGTTCGGTCGCCACATCCTGGGCCGTGCGGAGATCCCGGGTCTTCGCTCGGATATCCGCGCCCGCCCTAAGGAGCTGGGTGATACAACTCTTGTTCCCGCTGAATGCCGCCCAATGCAGCGACGTGAGCCCATCGCGATCCGCCGCGTTGGGGTCCGCGCCGAATTTGAGGAGAATCTGGGTCGAAATTTCGTCGCGTTGACACACGGCCCAGTGCAACGCCGTGCGTTCCCTTCGGTCGCGTTCGTCCACGACGATGTCGGGCTGGCAGAGAATGTATAGCAGACTCCAGTACGACGACGAGTGCGTGGCAGCGTGGAGACAGGTGAAGCCTTGGGCATCGATAGGACGCAGGTTGGCACCACGTTGGATGAGCAGATGGACGATGTCGACGAGACCCTGGCGAGCGGCCCACTGCAGGGGTGTGGCGAGCATGCTTCCGCCGATCGCATTGACTGGCGCGCCTTGGTCGATGAGATATGTGCAAACCTCGGCTTTGCCATTGGACGCGGCCCAGTGTAAAGCAGTGATATTATCATCATCTTTGTCCGTCGCGTGTGCGTGACCCGATTCGATCAGGGCTCGTAGAAGTCGATCTTCCCCTGCTGAGCGGCGGCGAAGACGTCAAGCTGAGCCCAGAATACGGAATTAAATGGATACGGTATATTAGAATCGTGTTTACGCAGAGAACTGAAAGCTCACCTCGGCATCGCTGGGCACCCCTGCTGCATTGTCACCGCCGGACTCGGCGGTGCTACTCCCAGCGGCAGCGTTGAGGAGCGCCGATGCCACCTTGTCTTCGATCCGGACTCTTTCATCCACGGCGATTACTGCTGCATTCATCGCGTCCGACACTATCGTTCATACCATCGAGAGATGCACGTCGTGGGGTGCCCTTTCATCTGCATGGCCACGAGGTTGCGCCCAAGCGCCCGCAGCCACTGCCATGCGCACGGACTTCGGAACAGAAGTCCCGGAGTGCCCATGACAAAACCTCTCTGCCATAGTGCTGCCATCTGACGCTGCACATTTCACACAACCTCCTGGCTCCTCGCAGGACGAGGCATCTATAGCTGCCCCTCTTGTGTCGCGCCCTCTTCCCTCTTGTGAGCCATTCCGCCGCGCGGAACGGAAGTCCCGGAGCGCCCTTCTGTCCTGCGGCCTGTCTTTCCAACTCCATCAACGTGTCCTGAAATCCCCCTCGTCCAAGACCTGCGTGACGAAACCCGAACGAGAACTGGTACTGTACGCCCATTGCTATTACTTTCACTTTCCTAGTCGATCACTTTTATATCTACATGAACGCCGCCGTTTTCCAAAATGCTCATACGTTTTCTCTAGATGCGTCCCCATATCTTACCTGCCCGACGTCGCCCGACACCACGAAAGCCCCTGGACCCCCCCTCCATACAGCCCCGATCCGTCTGCGCGCCCGACATCCCTCTTTCCTTATGCCGCCGCATCCTGTCGAGTCTCGACAGACCAACTCGTTCCCTAGACTACTGACCCATGTATATTAGCTGTGGTAGAAGCCCTGCCAAAGGGCAGAGAAGTTATTCAACCATCTTTTGTGTGTTCTCGAAATCCCCCTGCGTGCATCTACTTTCCTTGACCTCTCCCTCTCGGGCTCATGCGCGTGCCGTTGTTGGCTCGCTTCACAATGATCCTACAACCTGGGCTCGGCACGCGTCCTCAGCCAGCTTGCTCAGAGGCCTCAGTATGCAGGCAATGGTGACTCGTTGGTGAGATACATGCATGTGCTGCGGTGATGTGCGAGGCGCACGATCTCCCGGCGATCCGACATTGAACCCATAGAGTGACCCATGACCCATGGTAACCTGTAGATACCCATGGTAGGCACCCATGGATTCACCCGTGCCGATCCCTAGTCTGAAATGCTGGGATATGGAGTGTTTGTCAGCTCCCAAGGAAGGATGCTGCAGAATGCGGAGGTCATAGCGTTGTGGCGGTTTGCAGTGCCATTCATGGCCCAGTATGTCGGGAAGCCTTCGGGGGTGATAGCACTGCATTGGGTGGAAGGACGTGTCAGGGCCCTGCTGCAAAGTATCCTTTGAAACGTTACACATTAACATAATAATAATTAAAAAGAGGGAGAAGGGCTGAAAATGAGAGTGGGGAGTTGTTGTCGTTCGAGTACCATTGAAATTCGCAACGTAGCCCGAGCGAAGCGTGGGTGCACAAAACATGCGACCAAAAAGCCATAACCTACGCTGACGGACAGAAAACTACTGCGCAGGCAAGTAAGCACCCCAGGGCGCCCGCATAATCCCCGTTCCAGATTTATGTGAAATGCCGGCAAAGATCTGGTCCACCATGAAACGGTCGTGGTCTTTTTGGAGTGCGGATCCCTCGAATACATCGTCCGGACGCGTCACACTCTCCGTGTTCCAGTAGGGAGGATATTTCGTGTCTCCTGGAGGGCCCGCTTCGTCGAAATCTATGAATTTTACCTGAATGTCGTCGCCATTGCCCGATTTTGGCACAAATATGTTGCATGCGCGTACATCTCCGTGAACTTGGTCACCGGCATGAAGTCTCAAAACGGCTTCCCGGACCTTGTCTTGATACTGCTGTCGCTCCTCCCTGGAAAGATCCTCCAACAAGACCCATTTGTCTGATGGCAGGAGTTCTATTGTAATCATCTTCCACTCATCAGCCAGTTCGTCGACTCCCAGGAGCTCCGGTGCCGCGCCGGAGCGAGCAAGTATCTGATGAGCTTCTTTTCCATAGCGTTGCGCAAATTTCACGATCACTCTCCGTCCGGTGTGCAATTCCTCGGCTTTGAAAACCATTCTACCACCAATCAGGAGCTCGAGGTATTGAATTCGACTGGTTCCTTGTTTAGCGACGTGTATTGACATAGGTATGGTGCTCGACGTTCGGCGCCACGGACTGTGACGGTATCTGAGGCTGGTGGAACGTCGACTTGGGCGAGACCGTCGTAATACTTTTCCAACGATTTCAGGCAATTACGCAAGGCCCCAATGAAACGAGTGATCGAGTCCCGTTCACCCCGATTGCGCCAGTCGCAGTTAAGGAGTAAGGACAAAAATGGCTCGGCCTGAGGGGTGCCATCGGGATGCATAATGATTCCAAAGACTTGGAGACAGGCTCCTGGAATGACGTACAATCAGGCAATATGATTTAGCGTTGTAGAGTTCTCACCTTCACATACGATAAGGATCGCCGGCAAACAAGAATGACTGAGATGTTCCTGCGATACCTTACTGGCCGCGAACAGCTTGACGTAATACATCATGGCTTGATACCGAGGGTCACTCGAGGTGCTCGAGGCCTCAAACTTGCATTCGCTGATCAATGTGACGAAGTTGCTAACCAGTACGTGTCCATCTGATTCGGGAAGCTTTTGTGGGGCAGTGCCAGACGTGGGCGGTCCTACTTCGGTCTCCATGAAGCATTGGTATGTTCGTGTAAACCAAGACCTGAAACGTTCTCTCCGACCACTTTCGTCCTTATAAACTCCGGACATTTCGTGTGCCAGGATTCGGGCAGAATCTGAATCCCCTGCAGTAGGCTGCAGAGTCCGGATTTGGTGGCAGAAAGTGCCAAAGACCGGATGCATCAACACGAGGGGTATCGTTTCATAATTGATGGGCCGATTGCAGAGGAAGTAAACTTTGGAAGGTTGCGGCGTCTGCTCCGACCCTAGTAGATACGATCCGAAATTCGTTGGCTGGGCAGCAGCAGATGGCGCAGGAAGCGCGGCGAATTTAGCCACGATCTCGTCGCATCTCGATTTCTTCCGCCCTATAAATATCAACCCTCCGTTGATTGAGCGGGAGGGAATGACTCACAAGATCCATCTCCTTCAGGCCTGGATGCTCCACTAACATCGACATCGACGTCTTTGAGAAACGCAGACTTAAGAACACCTCCGTATAGCGGTAGAAGTGCGTGACGTACCAAACTTTGGCAGTAGTCGGCAATCACTATGTCGCCATTTGAGAGCTCGACCAGCGACGTTGTGCGGAGGCGTGTTTCAACGGAAAAGCCAAAGTCGTGGAGACGCTCCTCCAATTCTTTACCTTCGGGTATCTCCTCTCTACCGCCGGTTCCCTCTTCTTCAAGAAGTTGCCGTCCCACACCTCAAGCCTGAGGGCAGGAACGTCGATTTTTGTTACTTCAATGATCTTCTCTTTCAAGTCGTGGACATCGATTCCGGGGGGCACTTTCACAACAGTGGGTTGGCCCTTGTAGAGAAATTCGAATTGGGATCGACGAGGAAGCAAAAGGCTCGCGTGGTGCTGGTGCTGGGGGCTGTCATGGGGCTGGCGCTGGGGGCTGCCATGGGGCTGGTGCTGGGGGCTGCCATAGCCTTGCTTTTCGCAGAGGCAGCCATTCCTTTCGCTGCAGTGCTTTGTCTGTAGGATTAGTAAAACAGGCATTAACATTGGCCCGAGGAGTGCTTGATTGACACATCACCTCATTTCTTTCGGTATCTCGGGTACTGAAGGTTGGGCGGCATCTGAACGGGAACGAAGTGCATATGGGGTTGTAGCTTGACGGGGACGTTTGGAAGGTCCAAGAGAGGGACTGACGGAAAGTTCTTCGGAGAGGGCTTCGGGGGCAGCACGTTTCTTGCCCTTACTGTCGTGGGTAGGTTTGTTCATAGTAAGAGAGGAAGAGGTGACAGGATAAGTGGTACGGCGGCCTCTATGAGGGGATGGGGGTTTCAGAGAGGGGTAACAGTTGGGTAAGTGGTACATACTTCTTATTGGAGCGAGGGGAGACAGTCCTTCTATTATTTCTGCTTTGTTGTCACGGGTGCGTTGGGGGGTTACGGCTGGGTAATTGGAGCGAGTATGACGGGAAGAGGATTCTGCAGGGGCTGACGTAGTCTGATCTGGAATGTCGTCGTCCTTGGCAACTTTCTGCTTTGCGCCCTGGCGTGTGTTCTAAGTGTACGAAAAGAGTCTGAATGGGCTGAATGGGGAGGGAGGGAGGGATATGTCGTAGAGGAATGTTCAGTGGCTGGGCGAAATGGCTTGTTGAGAGTGTGATAAGTCTATTTAGAGCCGGCCGCCAGCCATCGAGTCCTGACTGTGCTTTGTCAAAGTGAAACTGCGGTGCAAATCGAGGTCAAATAGAGGGTCAAAGGCCGAGGTGGCTCGCCAAATCTTCACTTCGTTCCGCGGCGGTGTCACTTACTATGGCGTACGATCCACAGTTGGCCACCGCACGGGAACGCGTTTTTCTTTTTATTAGTCAGCAAACTCCAAATATGTAAACCTACCTTTGGCATTGTGCCCCAAACCCTGCATTACCTGCAATTAATCCCTGGGACAGTCTATACTCATCAGGTAAATGGAATTATGGAAATGATCTTATTGCCATTTGCAGAAAAGCTGGCAGTGGCACAAATTTTTGATTACTTTGATGCATTTTTCTTGTGTGGGCTGTAACTCACAAACTACTTGTTCAGTATGTCCAGATCACATGACTCTCGGGTCATGTGGTTGTGGCATTATCTCATGTGATGTGTTATAGTGACTGCCACGAGCTGGGGCAAAATGCTGCAGTTGTATTTGTTCACTCAAGTCATGGCTTCGAGGGGAAGTGAGCCCGTTCATGTGTCATGTGAGCTGTGCGTGCGGTCACTAAGTTTCATGTGATGTGAGTGGCACTGTTATAGCACAGTGTCCCAAGCTTTGACTTAGTCCAGGACTCCAGGAGTCGTGTTGCGATGCAAGCTCAGGCCCAGGGCGAGGCAAACCCTGGTCCATGTGCGTGCATCCATTGCTATAACAAGAGGTCCTGATTATCTGACACAACATAAATGGACAATACCTGATGATTTATCCATCGATGGTGTCCCTATCGGCGGTGGGCCGGTGGCGCTAACCAAGAACCCCAAGTGCGAATGATAGGGGACTTTGATGGCAGCGCCAACGTACTTTGGACACTTTATGGGAAGGAAGCTAAGAGTCATGACGAAGCACGTATCCAAACCCTGAGGAGGATATGGACGGTGTTCTCATATTTCGAGTCGTGCGTTCGTGTTCTTAATCTCCATCTCTGCCGTATACTCAATCACATTTATTCACGGCCCCATAGGCTGGTTTATTTTCTGCTTCCCTCACCTTGTTTATCATCAGTGGCATTCAGAACCTGCAGCCAGACCCAGCTCAACAAACCGCGTACTACATGCAACAAAATGTCGCGATACTCGCACAGATCTCTGAACAAATTTCATCCATCGCACCGCAAGTCGCCACCCCTGCCACTCTGCCACCACCTTTCCCTACTTTCAAACCATTGTCATCCGACATTCACGTGAACGTTTTCTGGTTCATGGCCCTCGTCTTCAGCCTTTCCGCAGCGCTTCTTGCGACACTCGTCCGGCAATGGGTTCGTGATTATATGCATGTCTTCCAGCGGTACGATGACCCGCTAAAGAGTGCCCGGCTGCGGCAATATCTGTATGATGGCTGTGAGGGCTGGTATATGCCTGTTCTAGCTGAGGCTGTACCTGGTCTACTCCATGCGTCCCTCTTCCTATTCTTTGCTGGTCTTGCCTACATCTTCACCGTGTTTGCACCAATCGTCTACCTTCAGTCACCATACCAGAATTCATTCTCGGGTTTGATCTGGTATATTGTCCAGAGACTACATGGACGGAGATACAAAGATCGGAGTTCAAGCGGATCGTCGAAAGTGGTGAACTCGAACATGGCAGAAGGACAGATGCAGCTTGCAATGGAAGACGGAGAGCGCAAGGGACGAGACGAAAGAGCAGTTCAATGGCTGTTCAATAATCTGACAGAAGACGCTGAAATGGAATCATTTGCGATGGCAATCCCTGGCTCTTTCAATACTGAATGGGGCTTAGGAGTATGGAAAGGGGTCTTTGGGCCATGGGACACGAGAACGATAGCAACGGGAATCAACTCGCAACGGGACCGCTCACGGATATGAATGCCAATAATCCCTATGCCACCGGCCATCTCTACCCCACAGCATGTCAGCACTGTTCGCTACCCGTTTGGTTCTGTCTTCCGCTTACTCAGGGTCCGGAGAGCCGATAATTCCGCCCCTATCACAAGATGTCCGACCTGCCA
>WTXC01000315.1:0-19259 GCA_022496195.1 Lactifluus subvellereus | reverse complement strand
AAACCCAGGGCGCACCATCTTCGACACCGAGGCCCCCATCGACGACACATGGGCTGCCTTCTTCGAGCCTGGGTGGGCACTCCCTCCTCCTTCCGCAGCTGTTGCGGAACCCGCACAACTCCCCGCCGATGCCCGAAGCAGCGGCAGCACCGCCGCTGCTGCAAGTAACCCTCCTGATGAACCACCACGGGTTCATCACGAACATCGGGACAGCACACGTCCCAGCGAGCTCGACCCTAAGGCATCGGTCCGGACAAGTCGAGGTCGTGCCGGAAAGGAACTTCTGAGGGACGCAGCGAGGGCGGCAGGGGTGAGGGTGGGATATCGGGGTGGACGGATCTTAGGGTCCAAAAACAAAAAAGGCAAGCGCTACCATTGTAGCAAATGCTCTAACCAGCTCGCAGACCACCGCTTCGAGGAGTGCCCGCTCTGGCGCCAATGCTCCAATTGTTTCCAGATGGGGCACTGGGGCTACGACTGCCACACGCCGCATGTCAGGTGCGGAACTCGGAAGTGCGAGGTCCCCGTCACGCATCGCCACTTGGGCCCAAATGCCCCGTTTCCTTTCTCACGCGCTACGATAAGCGCACTGGATCTTTGCCGGAGGAATGGGGCCTAGAAGGTGTGTTCGAGGATGTGCCTGTGGCACCGGCGGAGGTGGCGGTGGCTGAGGGACCGGCAGTTGCCCCAGAACGTGTCTTCGAAGACACGTTGGACTGGGGATCTTTCATGGACTTTGAACCGCTTCAGGACTGACTTTTTTCCCATAATTTTGACAACCGTGTGATGGCACACCCGCCTAAGAAAGGGGGTGATGTTACGTTTACTTACCGCGACTCGTACTAGGTGTCATGTGATCCTATATCATGTGACGCGTCTCGTGACTCAGCCCATGTGACCCCATGTGACTCACCTCGTCTTGTGACCTCTGACTCGTGACTCGACGCGCACGTGTCTTCTAGTTTCGTTACCTTACTCTGCTTGGATTCGCAGCGACTCATAGACACATCTACTTGCGTCTGGATTGATTACCATTCTACTTACGATACTGGTCGCTACTTAGAAGCGACGCGAATGTACTTAGGGCCTTAGCCGAGTGAGGCAGGCCTTGTATAAATAGTGCGGACAGTTGAGCCTGGTAGTCCCAGTCTCAACTTCGTCCTCAATACAAGTTGATCACTTTCCTATTGCGAACAACTTCCCACTTGAATAGACCTTCCCTTCTCGTCTCTCACCCTCACTCCGGCTTAGTAAGCCACATCGAAGCTCGGTAGAACGTGCTATAACGTCTACAAAGGTCGCACCTACCGGAACCAAGTGCTCGGGCACCTCGGACATCTCGGGCACCTCAGCCCACTTAGTTCCAGTACGACACACGGTCACGTGACCAGACGCGGTCACCTGACAATCGAACTCGAGCTCACTTCGAGCCACGGCCCCTTGTAGCCGTGACATTTGTAGTGGCAATGAGGATGTCGTCCAAGTAACATAAGACCATGCCGGTAGCAATGAGGTCTCTGAGGATGTCATTGATAAACTTCTGAAATGTTGCTGGTGCATTGCACAGGCCAAAGGGCATGACATTGGGTTCCCAGTGGCCTGGAGGCTTTGTTCTAGTTGCAGGGGTTTTAAACGCCGCTTTCCACTGGTCCCCTTCCTTGATGCAGATGTTGTTGTAGCCTGCTCTCACGTCTAGGGCTGTGAAAAGTTGGGCTCCAGCTAATCGGTGGGTGAGGTCTTCAAGGTTGGGGATGGGGTATCGGTCAGGGATGGTGTAGGTGTTTAGGCGGCGGAAATCCTGTACAGGGCGAAAGGAGCCATCTTTCTTAGCAACGAAAAAGATTTGACATGCATAGGGGGACTGGGATGGGGATATATATCCCTTGTCAATCTGGTCATCAACATAGTCATCTACCGCATCCTGTTCCTTTAGTGTTAGTGGGTAGGTTCGACAATCTAGTGTCTTTGGGGCATCGTTGGTGAGGTTTATGGCATGGTCACAGGGTCGAGATGGGGGGAAGCGTTGGGCTTCTTCTTCACTGAAAATCTTCTGATGCTTGTGGTACGCTTCAGGGACTAGTTGCTGCCAAGTCTTCTTCTCTTTCTTGGCTGCTTCCCTGACCGCGATTTCGGTTGCAATGGTAGTCTTTCGTACAAACTTGGGGGGAATGACACAGGCAAAGATCTGTTCGCCTCTTTGTAGGTGGTAAGCGGTTCACTTTCCAGCTTTCTTAGTGGCAGCTAGGGGGATTTGTGCAGCAGCCTTTTCGGACATAATATAGATTGGGAGTCCTTGCATGGTTCCCTCAGTCCAATCTACCGTAGGATTGAATGCTGCGAACCAGGGGAAGCCCAAGATCATCCTGTCTTCTCCTAAGTCTGTGATGTAGAAGCGCATAAGCTCTTCCTTGTCCTGTAGACGGACCAGGAGGTCGGCATAGTGGGTGATCTTTCCTGCCTTGTTGGGGGTTCCATCCACGTTCTTAATTGGCTTAGGTCTTTCTAGTCTTTGGAGGGGGAAGCGTAGTCTTCTAGCGGTTTTCCAATCGAGACAATTGGAGGTAGCTCCGGAGTCTATAAGGATCTTATCTTTGGCCATCGAGTGTGCGGATCGTAAAACAACTGGTATTGCCATAGATCTTTGTTGTGATACAAATACAGTGTCCACTCGAAGTGCTCGTACCCAGGCCGATGGGGTAGAGCGTCCTAAAAACCCTTTTGGGCGAAAGCTTTCTCCAAGAACTCCTCCTTTTCCTCCGCAGACATAGTGTTAATGGAGTCGATTACTCGATCGACTCCAAGCTTCTCTTCCTTCTCTGGCTTCACTTCTTCTTCTTCAACAGTAGTTCTGATGTATGCAGGGGGTCCCTGAGACGGCTGAGAGCGGTTGGTTCTATTAGAAGGGGTAGAGGTGGATCCAATGCATGTGGGGCAATTTCTGGAGATGTGTCCCATCCCAGTGCATCGGAAACATTTGCCAGCCTTCATGAGTTGTTGCTTCTCATCATCTGTTAGGGTCCTGCCAATGCGATCAACGTCCATGGGGACTACTGTATTGTTCCGATTCTGGTTCTGGTGTTGGGGAGTGAATGGCTTCTGTTTCATGTTGAAAGAGTGGCGCCACACTCCCTCAGACTTCCCAAAGCGAGAGCGGGTGTCCTTGCTCTTCCAGGTGGGGTAAAGCATCTTTAGGCGGAGCCAAACATCGTGTTCAGTGTGTGCTGCGGCCACCCAATCATCCCACATCTGGGGGTTGTGTCATTTGATAATTTCCTTCCCTAATTCATCAGGAAGGCCCACTCAAAGGGTGTCCAGTGTCCCTTCTTCATTGAGGCCATATCCGGCCTTTGCTGCATATGTGCAGAACTTGGCAAGGTAGGAGTCTAGATCCCTTCCTTCCATTTGGAGGCTCTTGAGTTGGGTGATTGCATTCTGCTTTTCAGCTGAGTCCGCAAAGGCCTGATTAAACTCTGTGGTGTAGTGAAGCCAATAGGCATTATTGGTGGAGGGGATCTGGACATGGTTCGTGTTTGGGTCATCTGGGGCACTCTTCTCTGCAATCCAAGTGTGTATGATGTCGACCCAGTCGTCTACTTTCTCTCCTCGTATATAGCTGAGGGCAAGGAGAGTCTTTTGGAGTGGATTGGACATTATGTCCGTTCCTTCGTTTAGTCCCGCGTAAATGTTAAACTCTCTGACAAATGTCTTGGCCTTGGTGCAATCCCCTTCGAATATAGTAGGGGGATTGCCTATGGGTTTGCTGCCAGTCCCTTGTGCAGGGGCCGGGGCTGCTGGTGCGGCCTGTTGGGCCGCTTGCTGCTGTGGTTGGGGGCCAATATTTGCCATGATTGAGGGTAAGGGGTGTAAGGCGGCAGGGGGTTGTTCGATAGGGTGTGTGGGGACTAGTAGGGTAAGGGGGGATTGTTCTTCTGGCGGGACAGGTTCTCCTACAATACCGAGGAGTGTAGGGGGTTCTGGTTCACTTGGTGGGGACTGGAATGATTCAGTAGTGTTGGATTCTAGTTCTTCTCGTGGGTCTTCTGGATGCAAATGTCCTAGGCCTATAGCCTGTTCTTGGTCTCTACTGAGGGCGAGGTAGTATGAGGAATAGGTGTTCCCGTCTATGAAGAAGAGGGGAAACCACTGGTTTCGATCCTGATCAAACTCTACTGCTCCTCTTCTTCCGTTGAAGTATCTGACCCAATAGCCTGCTCCGAGGCTGTCTTCTCTCCAATAAGCTGTTCCTCTGACGTGAGGGAGGAGACTGTCTTCTCCTCTTCTGTCGTAGATGAAATACTCGTCCAGCCAAACAGGAGGAGGGTCCTGTAGGTCTTGGCGGGTAAATCCCTCTTCTTGGTCTGGTTCTTCTTCCCCTCGAGCTGAGTAGGAAGCCACTGTGTTTGGAGGAGACTCGACTTAATGTTAGGCTCAAGCGTTGGCCTTCTGCACGACTTGTGCGACGGTTTGGTTCGTTGACTTGGTCTAACCCAAGTCTAGGCTTCAATGGACTCTGGAGGGCCTGGAACGCACAGGCGGAGTGTGATTCACAAGAGGAGTGGACAGTCCCTTCAGTGCGATGTTAGGAAGGATTGACGAATCGTCCCTACACAACGCAATGAGAGGAAAGGCGGATCGACACTTCAAGGGGTAGGGCACAAGCTTGGCAAAGCTCCTGCCTCTGCACCTTGAGGGGAAGTGCAGGCTAAGGTAATCACAAGACAACCTCAGCTTGCAGAACAGGGGAACTAGCTTGATTGCTCAAGAAGTCGAGTCTGAGTACATACAGACAAGGCGAAGCACTATAAGTACTAGGTAGGGTCAAGGGTAGTGCGTCACCGTAGCTATGATGTCATGTACTAGGGCAAAGGGTAAACGCGTCATCATACAGGGTTGAGGGTAAGTGCGTCATTGTACAAGGCCTAGGGCCCATCATCAGTAAGCAATAGGCGGCCTCATGGTTCGCATGAGGCAGTGGGTCAAGGGGGGAAGGCATATAGGGAAAGAAAAAGTAGGGGTACTCAGTCCAGAGCAGTCCAGAACGTAACACTGAGCGGCTGCGACAGCAGGGTCGATCGGAAAAGTGTCAAGGCGGGCAGTAATCTGCCAGAGTTTCTGTGTCTTGAGGAAGGGTTCCATGGCACGAACCCACTTGGCATAGTTAGTGCCGTCCAAGACAGGGACCAGAGATACAAGAGCAGAGGACATTGCTGGAGGTAAATTTGATGTGAGAAAGGCATCTGGAAGAGTAATCAGCATATTGACTATGCAAGTGAGAACTCAGAAAAGGAATCGCGCTTTCTCTCCAGGTCCTGCTCAAGCTACACTGTTGCCAACAGTGAGCAGGATGTAAACTCTGTGACTGGTTGCGTAGTGCGGCCTTGAATTAATGCAGTTTGCATGGTATTGTTGCGAAAATGATTACGTGACAATCCCGCACAAATTGCAAGAATTAGAAGGCACATAGAGATGTCTCAAGAAGACCTCTTCGCCGCTTTCAGGCGTAACCTTCATAGTGTATTGATCACTGTGCAGGTCCCGCCTGAAGACGGATCAAGGGGACTCCTTGAGTCATCCCTCACTACTACACTGTGGGCAAACACATCCCTCATGACCATAGTGGTGCGCAAGTCTGGAGGTTTTGTCAAGACTAGCAGGCCAATGTGTTCATGCGCGATATGTTCCCATAGAGTAGCAATGAGGGGAACCATCACATGGAGGAGGACCTAGCAACTCCAATCTGCTGGCCATGAAGGTGAAAGGGTTATGCAGTGAGTGCTTCACCAAGTAGCCAGTTCAGCTTCAAGGCGAGGAGAGAGAAATTGCAGGGCCTACCACAGGCGATGGTTCTCTCTATCACTGCAAACAGCGTCTGATAATGAGTGTCATTGGCAATGTCGTTATCAGAATGTCTATGCTGCGTTGTTTGCCAGCGTAGCCTAGGCATTCTGGTAATGGCTACTGGCAACGATGCGCATTGGAGACACAAGAGTCTTTGGGGAATGCTCATGATGGTGTACTGGTCTAGTACGCCATAACAAGCGTTCTCCTGCTTGCTTGCTTGTCAGTTGCTGACGAGACTCACAGCGAAGCACCTCTGATGGTTGTGTTGACAAACATCAGCAGTACTTTGCTGTGTAATCTTCGTCAACATCTGACAACCACCGAGGAGGGAGGCATCCCATGCAGCCTAGGCGTGCACATGTGTGGCTTAATGATTCTTCTTCATCATAGCTGACGAAGAAGAACATTAACCTGCACAAGTGAATGCAGCAGGACAGCTTGACGCTGTGCGCAACAGTGTGCAGCCATGAAGGTGCATATTGCAGCCATTGAAGGCGCAAAGAGCAGAGGCAGCTCGCAAGAGCGCCATGGGCAACCAGGGCCCATAACCTGTTGAGCAGCACATAGTGCGCATACAACCAGGGAGTAAGAGACTCACTTATACAGCGACAAGTAGAAGTTAGAGTACTGAGGATTAGTGCGTACTACCAAGGAGCTTATATACACGAAGGACAGGAGTGACTGGTCACTATGTGACAGTAAACTAATAACCGTAAAGGAGTGTCCTTGTAAATCCCATAAGGGGATTGCTCTACTCAACTAGGGCGTGGTATAGAGCCCCTAACCGGATGCATGGCTATGCCGGCTTGTGTGTTTCCGGTTCAACATTACGCATGCTGTCGTCTGGCCATGTTGGACACTAGGTCCTGGGTTGTTAGTATATGGCTTGTTCCTCTTCTTAGGACAAGCGTTGGACATGTGGCCTTGGGCTTTGCAGAAGAAGCATCGCCCCTCAGCGCGCAGTTTCTTGCGCTCTTCATCATTCAGTGGTGTCATGCGTGCTGCATCTACATCCATTGCATTTGGGTCGCGGTGGCACTGTTGGCCTCTGTTCTAGCTTCCCAGCGCCTGTCTGAATTGTTGTTTGAAGTCCCTGACAGGGTTATTGTAGGGTGCACCATAGTTGGCACCATAGGTTGCACGTGTTTCTACAAACATGGCATGCTGCCTATGCGCTGCGTGGACCCAGTCATCGAAGGTTACTGGATGGGGGAATGTTTGTTCTATGATGGCGCGTCCAAGGCCCAGTCTCAGGCCTTTCTTGAATATGTAGATGGTGCCCTGGGAGTCACGTTCCCAGCCAGCAGAGAGTATGAGGTGTTCAAATCCAGTGATGTAGCTGTCGAGGTTGTCCCCAACCATCTTCAGGTTGAGTAGCTGTGATACTGCATCTTCTCTCTTCGTTGTGTCAGTATAGGCACTGAGGAACATCCTCTTGAAGTTCTCCCAGATGTCTTCATCGTCCAGGTCAGCACCGGCAGTTATTTGGTCATGGAGTTCCTGCACGCATGCAGTTACCCAGTCATTGACCCTGGGTCCTTTCATATAGGATAGGCACATGAGGACCCTATTGTAAGGCACCCTCATGACTTCATGGTTTCTGTTGATCATGTTGTACAGGGAGAATTCCTGTATAAAGACGTCGCTTTTGCTCCGCGACCCATCGAACATATTTGGTGGGCTTCCATGCAGCCCCTTTCCATTGTTTTGTGGTGCCAGTGCCGCAGCAGCGGCCACTGCAGGTGCAGGTGCGGGTGCAGGGGCAGGTGCTCCAGGACATCAGCAAGACTCAAAAACCCTTAATTTGTCTTGATGGCCTTAATTTTGCCATTAAGGCAACTAAGTCTGTTAAGGCAGATTGTTGACTTAAATTGAACTTAGAAATATAGCACTAAGACAACATTAAGAACACCAAGGGATGAAGTCAATAAAAACATTTGGCTACCAAGAAGTAAGAAGCTGCCAAGTCCATAAAGGTGATATAAGTCTAAGGCAATAGAAGTGCACAATGACCGGCTGTATGATGTAAGCAATATCCGCTGCCGCCGCCACCACTGCCACCGCCGCCACTGCCACGCCGCCACTGCCACTGCCACTGTGCATGCCACTGCCAGGCCGCATGCACTTTCACCTGTTGCAGGGCGTCTGCGGCTGCTGTGCGTGCCGCCGCCGGGCCACACACTTGCAATCTTGTGTACGCATGATGTGTACGCATCCTCTGCCACTTGCCACATAGCGCCCACCACCACTGTTGCTGCGCGTGCTGTCACCGGGCCATGCGTGCACTGTACACTCTAGAATTTTGTCCCACATAGAGAAAGCTAGCTTATACAAGTATAATAAAGATAAAATACATGCACCACGCGCACGCAATCTCGCCCGCGCGCCATGTGCACCCTCACTCCCTCCAGTCGTCGCGCAGCGCCTGCAAGGGCTGCTGTTGCTGTGCGTACCACCCGCCAGCCATGTGCCCACGGTCTCATGCGCACGCCGTGTGCACTCTCGTCTCTTGCTGTTGGTATGCGTGCCGCCGCTGGGCCACGGGGGCGCCGTGTCCGCTTGTGCCTCCGCTCGTTGTCACGCAGCGCTTGCTGCTGGGGCTGCTGCGCGTGCTGGCACCGAGCCAATGCTGCAGCAGTGCCGCCGTCACGCTGCTGCCACAGAAACCGCCACCGTCGCGACGTTGCTCCAGTTTCTGCCGCCGCCGCCACCGTTGCTGCTGCTGCGACAGCGTAAAGCTGCCACCATGCACCGTTGCTGCAGCTTCGCCACTGCTGCTGCAGCTGCAGGTGTTGCTATTGCGCGTGCACCCTCTGCTCGTGTGTGCCCGGGCCTGCCGTTGTTGATAACCTGGAACACATAGTTAGCATATAAATACTAACTATCTTACTTACCTTGCCTTTGCACTTGCACTGGCTTTGTGATGCCTAAGGCAAGCAAAAACTGTAGTTAGTAGGAAAAGAGTGCGGAATTACATACTGTAAGTGAAACGGCGAAACGAACTTAGCAAATTTTTTTGCAACAAATGAACACACAAACACACGCAAACACAACACGAAAAAAAAATTGAACAAGTCAACGGCCCCATCGTCTCGACTACTGTACTGAGCCACATGCATAGTTCGTAGCTTGCTCCTCACAACACACTGATATAAAGTAAGTAACATGACCATGATATACAGCTAATTATTCTCTATTTTGCAGGTATTGTTGTGCCCATCGGGTATGAACACGCCCTGGGGTGTGCCTGCTGCATCGCCGCCTACGTGCCCACGTGCACCACCACCACCACCACCACCACCACCACCACCACTTCCTCCACCTCCACCTCCTACTCCACCTCCACCTCCACCACCACCACCTCCTCCTCCTCCTCATCATCATCACCACCTTATCGTAACTACCACGTCACCATCACCACTGCCGGCTACGTCACCACCACCACGTCACCACGCAGGAGTTCACCTCCTAGCCAACAGGTATGTGTATGTTCTTATTTTTATTTTTTTATGTAGGGCTAACGCGGCTGTCAAACAACAGCCAAGAGGGCTCCCAAAGACAGGGGGGGCGACAACCAGCCCACGACAACGACGATGACGGTGACACCGCGGTGACTGTGACACCACGACGACGACCGTGACACCGCAACGACCACCACGACCACCACGATGACCATGACTACGACCACCGCGACCATGACTGCGACGACCGCAACCACGACCACGACCACAACCACTGTGACACTGCGACAGTGACCATGACCACCGCGACACCACGATGACCATGACCACTGCGACACCGCGACAGTGACCATGGCCACCACCACCACGACACTGTGACCATGGCCACGACCACCACGACATCGACCACGACCACGACCACGACCACTGCGACACCGCGACAGCGACCACGGCCACGACCACCGCGACCACGACCATGGCCACCGCGACACTGCGACCATGACCACGGCCACCGTGACACCACAACCATGGCCACCGCGACACCGCGACCATGACCATGGCCACCACGACCACGACCATGACAGTGTGGCTGCCATCACGCCAATAACAGTGCTGCTGTGCCATATGTTTATTAGGTTAATTATTTATTATACCTGTAAAATAGAGTAGTAACAATATAATGTGAATTTTGAGCCTCTTAAATGTGTGTAAATGCTAATTAAAATAGGCTTAAAAGTGTCTTAGCCACTACTTAAAAAGTTTAAGTTCACACAGCCATGAAAATTTAAGGCATCACAAGGCTGCTAAGTGGTAAATTAAGAGAATGATGTCTTAATTAAGAGGTGACCTTGCTTAATCAGTCTTAGGAAAAATTGGTCTTAAATTGGTCTTAGAAAAAATTTAAGGCCAATTAAGACCCATCAAGCACTTTTTGGTTTACCTGATGCAACTGTGGTTCGTTTGCTTTAACAAGGAAGTCTGGCACTTCTTGTTCTGGTCCTAGGTCCTCTCGAATGTTAGAGGTGCTCGGCTTGAGCGATAGTTCTGTCTGAATATTCACCACAAGATTGACTGTGCTGAAATCAAAGTCAACGCCAATATGTCCTGAGCCTCAGCTGCTTTCAGGGGATTCTGTGGTAGGCATTCGCTCTTCGTCGGTTATTGGATCAGTAGTAAGTTTCTCCTCAACTGGGGAGATCCTGGCATGTGTAAAACTAGTTTCCCTGAGGAGCGTCGACAGGGGGAGTCCTAGTCCGTATAGTCTGCGTTCTTCTTCACTGATTTTCCAATCATGTCTGGTAGAATATCCTCCACTTGGTTGCGACCAGTAGATATTGTACCACTTGTTGTTGATGAGTTCCACAGCAAATTCTGCTTGTCTGTATTCCACAAAGTATGCGTTGTGCATACATGCACTAAATTCCTTCCACTGTGCAGTTCCTTTAACTCCTGCTGGAAGGTCGTCTGTTTGCCTCTGAGGCATTACCAAGAAGGCCCTCCCGTCTTCAGGGAATTTCAATTGCAGAGATGCCGTTGTGAATACACTTTTATATTTGTCCGTGGACAAGTTCTTGTTGAGATGGGGAGTCTCAACTTGTGTCACGGTTACAAGGGACCATGGCTCTAAGTGAGCGCATCGTTTGGGGTCACGTGATTGTGTGGATGTATCACGTGTTCTTGCTGTGGCTTGCTATGGTCACAGGGATCAGGGTCACAGACTTGCTGTGGTAATGTGACGCTTGTGGCATGCTGTGGTCACAAGGGTATTGAGGTGGGCCAAGATGCCCGAGTACTTGGTTCCGGTAGGTGCACCTTAAAGCACCTGCTTTGTGACGCTCCATGTGTTATAGCACACGATGACAAGCTTTGATGTGGCTTACTAAGCCGGAGCGGTGGTAGAGACAAAAGGAGAAGGTCTTTGTCATAAAGGCAACTGATTGGGTAATCAACTTGTATTAGAGACAAAGTTGAGACTGGGGATTCCAGCTCAACTTCCTACTGTTCTTATAGTGCTACTCCCTAGTCACTATGGGTCATAAGTAAGAGTCAGTAGTACTCAATAAGAGTCACTACTATGAGTCGTGTATCAGTCAGTATCAGTCACTAGTGAGCAACTCATAGGGAGTCACTCTGAGTCGTGTACCAAGTCACGTCGCGTTGCGTCGCAGTCACAAGGAGTCAGGCATCTCATGACATACAGTCATGTGATAGGTAAGGAAGTCATCGTGTCACATGACATATGGTCATGTGACAGTACAGGTCACGTGTCAGCTCGCGAAGCGAAAGACAGAGACAGTAAAGTAGGGACCAGAAACTGTAACATGCAGTACAACAACAACATTAAACATAGCTTTTGTGAGAAGACCAGCAGCGGTTTGTCTGCATCTACACAATGCGTCTCACGATTAGATTAGATAAATAACTTGAAGGATCGAAATTCCGCCTTCACCCAAGCGTGACATGAGTCACATCTCACGAAAGTGGTCAGCCTATTCTTCATCATGTCTATCATCCACGTGGGTAGCATGCGTTGAAGACTATGACTGGCATGTGTTAACACTTGGCTAAACTTTGCAGGTTTGCCCATGGCACATGATTACCTTGTCTGCAATACTTAAAGAAGAGAAGGTGGACATTGCAACCGCTCAGGAGGATTACTACCTAGTGTTTCAAGGTCCGGTCCTATGGACCGAAAAAAGACCGGGACCGCAACCGGACCGGACCGCGGTCCGGTCTTTTTTGCGGTTGCGGTTGCCTGGTTTTGGCAGTGGCCCGGTTGCTGGTTGCACCACTTTGGGCTGTGCTCATGGACCGCTGAAAGACCGGTTTCAACCAGTTTCAACCAGTCTTTGCTCTGGACATATTATTGCCGTTTGCAGAAAAGCTGGCGGTGGCACAAATATTGATAATTTTGACACATTTTTTTGTGCAGGCTGTAACTCACAAACTACTGGACGAAACCACTAACATGTATAGAGTTTTTTGATCCTCTGATTTGGGGCTAGACAGCCCCATTGTCCATTTTGAGATTGGTTGAGAAATAAATGAATTAAAGCCAGATTGGCTCGAAAACACATTGGCAGGCTGTAGCACCACAACACAAACATAATTCTGGGTTCTAAAAGCTGTCACATACTTGGGTACATGCTATGCAGTGAGCCCCAGCAAAATAGAAGTGGTCTAACCACTGGAATTGGGTCATTATCAATAAGGAAATAGACAGGTTTTGACCCTGTGTGAGTCATGAGTATGGGTAGATACTGGCATGCATATGGGTACTGAAACACATTCAGATTCCCATTCGCTTTCAAACAAGCCTAAGAACAGTCAAAACGGTTGAGAAATGATGGAGATATGGTCAAATTGATTATATTCACTGTTTTCATCATATCTCAGTCAAAACTCAACCAATTTAGCTGTTCTTAGGCTTGTTTGAAAGCGAGTGGGAATCCGAATGTGTTTCAGTACCCATATGCATGCCAGTATCTACCCATACTCATGACTCACACAGGGTCAAAACCTGTCTATTTCCTTATTGATAATGACCCAATTCCAGTGGTTAGACCACTTCTATTTTGCTGGGGCTCACTGCATAGCATGTACCCAAGTATGTGACAGCTTTTAGAACCCAGAATTATGTTTGTGTTGTGGTGCTACAGCCTGCCAATGTGTTTTCGAGCCAATCTGGCTTTAATTCATTTATTTCTCAACCAATCTCAAAATGGACAATGGGGCTGTCTAGCCCCAAATCAGAGGATCAAAAAACTCTATACATGTTAGTGGTTTCGTCCAGTAGTTTGTGAGTTACAGCCTGCACAAAAAAATGTGTCAAAATTATCAATATTTGTGCCACCGCCAGCTTTTCTGCAAACGGCAATAAATAGATGTTGATGCACTTCTAGATTTATTAGATTTATTTTTTACTCTTTTTTAATCTCCATTTCCTCGTGTTTTCTTCTTAGCAGCATTTAAGCGGAGTTTCAAACCCCGTTGAACGTTGTCCCGTTTAGGAAGTACAGTACAGTACCCTTCCTCTCATCGAACATCAGGCCGCACGTCCCATCAACTGATGGGCCCCTACTCTCCACTGAATCTCCAGTAATCTTTAGGTATGCAATTATGGCCTAGATAAGAAGACCTGCAGGTTGAAAAAAGGTAGGTATGAGGGGAAGTTAGAGATTGAGAGTGGGGGAAAAAAACAGGTGCGTCGCCCCTAACTATATAAAATAAAATAACTACATCGTCTTCTCCCCCCTTAGGACAGCAGCAGCAGCCGGCGGCGGCGGCAGCGGCAGCGGCGGCAACGGCGGCACCAGGCGCGGCAGCGGCAGCACCACCGGCACGAGCGACAACGGTGGTATCAGGCGCAGCAGCGGCTGCGGTGGCTGCGACACGACGGCACTGGCAACACCACACCAGCGACAACGACGGCAGCAGGCGCCGCCGCGGCCGCGGCAACGGCAACGGCAGCAGCACGGCGGCGTCACCAGCGGCAACGGCGGCCACAGGCGCGGAACCTGCAACGGCCGCAGCAGACGACGGTGGGGGCAGCACCGGCACCAGCGACAACGGCGGCACCAGCGGGCGCACCAGCGGCGGCGGTACCAATGGCGGCGGTGGCACCAGCGACCGTGGCACCAGCGACCGCGGCGGTACCAGTGACCGCGGCAGTGCCAGCGACTACGGCACCGGCGACGGCGGCGGTACCAGGGACTGCAGCACCAGCGACCGCGGCACCAGCGACCGCGGCGGTACCTGTGACCGCGACGGCACCAGCGGCCACGGCACCAGCGACCGCGGCGGCACTAGCGGCGGGGGCAGCAGGAGCAGCGATTAGAGCTGTCGCTTGCTCCTACCTACTTATTTTTTAGTTAGATTGTATCTACATACTTCAGATTTGAATATAGACTTGTTTTTATAAGTTTACAACCAGTTGCAACTGAAAAAAGACCAGTTGAGACTAGTTGCCAACCGGTCTTGGGTACGACCGGCTGCAACCGGTTTTTTAGCTGCAACCGGACCGACATAGACCGGTCCATAGTGGTCCCGGTCCGGTTTTTGGTAAATTCCTGAAAACACGAACCGGTCCCGGTCCCGGTTGTATGCCATATAAGGCAAAAGACCGGACTGGACCAGACCTTAAAACACTATTACTACCACGATTTCCGGACAAAGTATGCTCTACTTTCAAGTTTTTGGCAGGGCTGATACTTATCTGGTGTGCAGTATGCTGATGGCCTGGGTGCTTTCAAACATGAGTAATCGGTTCGTACTACCCCCAACACGTTAACGGTGCTGATAATGTTCTTTCATTCTTTTCAGGCCTTGTTGGTTGCCATTATTCTGACCTCCCCGACACACATTCCCGCCAATGGGCAACCTCCCACGACTGCCCACACCGCACAAGCACAGCCTGTGCCATGCAACGCCCCCTGCCGAGCACATTTGCACAGAGAACCGACCCCACCCTGAAGCTCCTTCCTTGTGTTGAACTGGAAACACACAAGCTGGCATAGCCGTGCATCCAGTTAGGGGCTCTATACCACACCCTAGTTGAGTAGAGCAATCCCCTTATGGGATTTACAAGGACACTCCTTTACGGTTATTAGTTTACTGTCACATAGTGACCAGTCACTCCTGTCCTTCGTGTATATAAGCTCCTTGGTAGTACGCACTAATCCTCAGTACTCTAACTTCTACTTGTCGCTGTATAAGTGAGTCTCTTACTCCCTGGTTGTATGCGCACTATGTGCTGCTCAACAGGTTATGGGCCCTGGTTGCCCATGGCGCTCTTGCGAGCTGCCTCTGCTCTTTGCGCCTTCAATGGCTGCAATATGCACCTTCATGGCTGCACACTGTTGCACACAGCGTCAAGCTGTCCTGCTGCATTCACTTGCGCAGGTTAATGTTCTTCTTCGTCAGCTATGATGAAGAAGAATCATTAAGCCGCACATGTGCACGCCTAGGCTGCATGGGATGCCTCCCTCCTCGGTGGTTGTCAGATGTTGATGAAGATTACACAGCAAAGTACTGCTGATGTTTGTCAACACAACCATCAGAGGTGCTTCGCTGTGAGTCTCGTCAGCAACTGACAAGCAAGCAAGCAGGAGAACGCTTGTTATGGCATACTAGACCAGTACACCATCATGAGCATTCCCCAAAGACTCTTGTGTCTCCAATGCGCGTCGTTGCCAGTAGCCGTTACCAGAATGCCTAGGCTACGCTGGCAAACAACGCAGCATAGACATTCTGATAACGACATTGTCAACGACACTCATTATCAGACGCTGTTTGCAGTGATAGAGAGAACCATCACCTGTGGTAGGCCCTGCAATTTCTCTCTCCTCGCCTTGAAGCTGAACTGGCTACTTGGTGAAGCACTCACTGCATAACCCTTTCACCTTCATGGCCAGCAGATTGGAGTTGCTAGGTCCTCCTCCACGCGATGGTTCCCCTCATTGCTACTCTATGGGAACATATCGCGCATGACACATTGGCCCGCTAGTCTTGACAAAACCTCCAGACTTGTGCACCACTATGGTCATGAGGGATGTGTTTGCCCACAGTGTAGTAGTGAGGGATGACTCAAGGAGTCCCCTTGATCCGTCTTCAGGCGGGACCTGCACAGTGATCAATACACTATGAAGGTTACGCCTGAAAGCGGCGAAGAGGTCTTCTTGAGACATCTCTATGGCCTTCTAATTCTTGCAATTTGTGCGGGATTGTCACGTAATCATTTTCGCAACAATACCATGCAAACTGCATTAATTCAAGGCCGCACTACGCAACCAGTCACAGAGTTTACATCCTGCTCACTGTTGGCAACAGTGTAGCTTGAGCAGGACCTGGAGAGAAAGCGCGATTCCTTTTCTGAGTTCTCACTCGCATAGTCAATATGCTGATTACTCTTCCAGACGCCTTTCTCACATCAAATTACCTCCAGCAATGTCCTCTGCTCTTGTATCTCTGGTCCCTGTCTTGGACGGCACTAACTATGCCAAGTGGGTTCGTGCCATGGAACCCTTCCTCAAGACACAGAAACTCTGGCAGATTACTGCCCGCCTTGACACTTTTCCGATCGACCCTGCTGTCGCAGCGCTCAGGCTGCTGGGGCTGACATCCCTGATCCTCCTGCGAACATTGTAGCTGCTCGCGAGGAATGGAACGCTACCAACGATCTTGCTGTTGGTAACCTCCTGCTCCGCATGACACCGTCCCTTCAGGATGCGATGGGAAGGAAAGATGCTCCGGAGATTTGGGAATATCTCAAAGACCAGTATGCCAGATCCTCCCCTTCCTATGCTTACCAGCAATATGCCTCGCATCCAACTTCCGCATTGATCCCTCTCGCCATCCTTCCCCGCAGATTGAATATCTACAAGGAATCTATGACCGCCTTGACGCTATCAACGTCAAGATTCCTCCTACTATTCAAGCGATGATGCTTCTCAATGCGCTGCCTGCGCAATGGTCTCACACCATTCCCCTCATCCTTGTTGGAGCTACAATCTCCAACCTCGCCATCCCAGTCGTCAAGAACTTCTGCCTATCGCAGTGGGATGCTGCTAATGGGAAGAAAGCGAGCGCAAATCATCCTACTTCTGCCCAAGCGCAGAAGCTCTCCGCGGTAAAGCGACGGAAGGGACCCCCTTCATTCCATCAGCAACTCGACCACCAATCCTCCTCATCATACAAAGGGAAAGCGCCGCAAGGCCGCAAGTCCCTAAGCAAGACAAAGTTCACTCGTGGCACACGTGCAGGACGCAAGGGTAAGCAGCGCGAACATGTCCATATCGCCAATGTCGCTGCGCTTCCCTCCCCTGCCTTCGCTACTGTTGCTGCAATCAGTCCCTCTGGGATTGACACGCGCACAGTAGAATCCACACAGCCCTTCGTCCAGCGGAACGAAGTGGCTAAGACTTTCTATCCGTCCTTTGCAAGCGCGATGACACTCGCTGCTAACATTGGACAGCCAGCTACACAGCGCGTCCTAAAGACGCTTGAGCAGCGCATCACTCTGCCCGCCAATCCGGATCCAATCCCGCTCCAGCAGCGGATTGGAGGCAGAATGATGCTGGTCCTAGTCGCTTGACACCTGGACCAATCTATCAGGAAGACGATGACCTTCCTGAACGCGCTCCTACTCCCTCTGGTTCGCTCTTTACCATTGAGGAGTACAGCCCAGACACTTCCCTCGCCTCCACGCCAGCAATACACCGCCGCGTTCCACTACTCCGGTCCGCGCAGTGAGTGCACCACCCTTCAGTTCTCAGCCACGATCTAATGAACAGATCTGGGGTGAACTTGAACGGCAGCGAGATGCAGAGTATGTGGCACATCCCTACACGGAGTACCAATCCTGCTCTCCTGTGCATGCAGACGATGATGTCGTCTCCCTGATGGAAGACGATGGGATGGACTGGGCACAGTTCGTCGCTGGTGCAGCTGGCACCAATGATATCATTCAGGATCGTGGAAATCCTGACGATATGATGGGAGAGTACGTCCTTCCACCTATTCTTGCATCCAACCATGCTTACAGCCCCTCAGCTTGTATCGCTTTGACTGATGGGGATCGTACTGTACTTAATAAGTACAGTTGTACCTGTAACCGCATTAGTTGTGCCAAATGTAAGATTAGGGCCGCAAATGATAGCGGCTGGATACTGGACTCTGGAGCAAGTCTCCATTTCACTCACGCATTAAGTGACTTCCTTAACTACGAAGAAATGAGTGACTTTGCAGTATTTACTGCAAACTCCTCCATCTCAGTTAAAGGTAGAGGCGCAGTCTTGCTTGCGCACAAAGTCACTATGCAAGGGATAACAAAAGAGCGTATAACACGTCTCTTTCCAGTCTATTACATTCCGCAATTGACTGTACGATTGTTATCCCTAGGGCTTTTTCTACAACAAGGAATGAGAGTACATGGGAACTCTTCCCATCTCTCTCTCTCCTTGAGGAAGGTTCGCCTTCCAGTCATACAATGCGTACCACGCATGCCTGGAGACGCACTCTATTGGCTAATGGCAGTCAACGCCAATCCACACCAATAGAGACGGTCTACAAGGTAGACTATGACTTAATGCATCGACGCTTTGGTCATCCTTCAAAGGATGTACTAAGTCATGCACCACGTCATACAAAGGGATTCCCTCCTATCACATATGATAAGGAAACACCCATATGCACTGGATGTGCACAAGGGAAAATGCCTTCTACGGCATTCCCTTCATCCAGTAAGCGTGCTAAGAAGCCTTTTGAGAAGATCCATTCTGATCTCAAGAGCTTCCCTGTGGTATCATACCACAAATACAAGTACTTCATCAGCTTTGTAGACGATTATTCGTCGCACTCCTGGATAGTGCTCTTGCGCACCAAAGGCTCTGCCATTGACGCACTTAGACACTTCCTTGCCCTAGTCAAGAACCAGTTCAATACTACCATTAAGAACTGGATGTCTGACGCAGGGGGAGAGTACAAATCTGATGCATTCTTGAACACGCTTAAAGAGCATGGGATAAATGTCCTACAATCAGTGCCGCACACCCCCCAACAGAACGGACGTGCTGAGCGTTTCATGCGCACTGTAATGGACAAGGCTGAGGCAATGCGCCATCAAGCCTGTTTTCCTGATTCATGGTGGGAATTTGCAGTTGAGCACGCAGTCCATTGTTATAATCGGACCCCTATAAAACGCCTTAAATGGCGTACACCATATGAACTCGTGCATCATATGCAACCAGACATCTCACAACTACGTGTATTTGGGTGTGGTGCTTATGTGTATGTCTCACCAGACGTGCGCACCAATAAGCTATCCCCCAAATCTGAGCTTATGGTCTATCTAGGCCGCGCTCATGGCATTAAAGGACATCGCTTTATGCAACTTCCTAACAATGTCATTTACATAGGGACTACGCCTATTTGATGAGAGTCTGTACCCTAAATGCCGCT
>WTXC01000314.1:0-19262 GCA_022496195.1 Lactifluus subvellereus | reverse complement strand
CTTTAGTGAATGGGGCGACGTACTCGGGTCCTGTTGGCTCCACTGGTTCGTCTAGTACTGGGAATCTAGTTGCTGCGTCTGCGTAGGCGAAATACTTGTTCATCTTGTTGTCAAATGCTACTTCGTACCACCGTCCTGCTACGTGGTGTACGGGGTATGCTCTGGCTTTGCTCCTTCCTGGGAGGATGCTGATGAAATAGTGTCCAGTCCAAGGGATCATCCCTTCGAACCCTGAGTAGATGTCCCCTTCTCGTAGCCAGATGACACAGTTGTCATCCTTCTTATTGTCCTCTTTGCAGAGGGTGAGTGTGAAGGGCTTGAACTTGGGGTCTACTGGCGACTCCACGATTGTGGTCTGACTGGGAAAGTCTGTTCTAATGTCACGCCCAGACTCTGGGCATACCTCCACTGGTGTTGGAGGCGGTGGTGGCGACGACGGTGGGGGAGTAGGGGATCTTGGACGTGAGGGTCCTAAGTCCTGATAACGAGCTCTCGCTGGGGAGCTAAGATGGCATTTGATCTTAAGTCCTTTGACCATACGCTAGTGACACTTGTGCAAGCGACGCGAAGTCTGGCAATAAGCCAGAGGAGCGGTGGTTCACAAGTAAAGGCCTGAAGACGGTTGACTTGTCTGAGATTACAAGAGAACAGACTTAGGGTCTGCTCTAAGGCGATACAACGCGATATAAGTATATCAGGGAGACGAGTCAGGTCGAGTCATAGTGTCCCTAGGACACTAGTAAGCGGACACAGTAAGCCTCGAGTCATCGTACAGTAAGCAGGCCGACGCGTGAGTCATATTGTACAGTATGAGTCAGTAGGTGCCGAGGCAGCGCATGCGCAGAGGTATGCAAATGTAGCACTAGTGAAATGCGCACCAGAGGCGAAGCGTGGGAACACCTACTATAATAGGCAGGTAAGCATGATGTAAGTGAAAGCGGCCAAGTCATGGCCTCAAGCAGAGTCTTAGGCCATAGGGGCCTAGCAGTCCATAAACGCGATGTGGGAGGAGTGGAGTAGGTGAAAAATAAAGTGTACATGACCCCCTTGTGCGCACTGCGATCAGAGAGGGATCCCAGCACGCACAAACGTGACAGTGATGGCCCGGGTGTGTAACTCGAGGTTGTGGTCTAAGTTAAGACCCTACCCCTATTCCTCCCCACTGGCTGGCACTGCCACAGTGCACTCTATCCGATGCTTGGCACACATCTCCGATGAGCTTCACGAATGCGATCTCCTAGTTTTTTCACTGCCACAAGTGTATGCACCATATCTGTGATGGAGACGATGGGAAACCTATTCACACTCTGATGAGGGTACGGGGTGCATGACTTGCCTAAAAACTCAGACTGCAGGTACAGTATCTCGGAACGGTGTGGAGAGGGGTCGTGCCCAAGTCACTGTAGGGTTGGACCTACTATTTGTCCTGTGACTTCCTCATCATGTGACCTCTGTCCCCTCTACACCTCTCTCGGAAGAATTCCAGCTGGTAATGACCAGGCAATTTTCAATGTATGTACCATATGTGAAGATGCAATCATGTTTTACACAGTTTGTCGCCCCCAGGTTTGGGCTTCTTGGCTTCCCCTGACATACCCATACCCCCATGATAAACTCACTCCAGGACTTGACTCAGGACTCGAGATCATCCAACTTTCACATCAGCACACGTTCTGAAAAATCTGAAGGCTCTTGTATTACAGTACATATAAGACTACTGCAATATAAACAGGAAATGTAGCTATACTTACACCCCCACGTGTACATAGTATGATACCCACCAGTCCATCCAACAACCGCAAGAGGCACGTACTCTAGTGACCAATCACAAATCCAAGCCCTGGAAAGCCACATGTCAGTGTTTGGACAAGCGCCTGTGTGGCCATGGAGTAACATACCCACCCCCTCATATAGCCCTTTATGTACCACTTTGCCTGCGCCTGTAGTGCCGCTGTGTCACGTTTGTGCATGCCAAGATCGGACTTCAATCACGGTGTGCACAAGGGAGTCATGTACACTTTATTTTTCACCTATTCCACTCCTCCCGCGTCGCGTTTATGGACTGGCAGGCCCCTATGGCCTGAGACTCTGCTTGAGGCCATGACTTGGCCGCTTTCGCTTACATCATGCTCGCCTTCCTATTATAGTAGGTGTTCCCACACTTCGCCTCCGGTGCGCATTTCACTAGTGCTACATTTGCATACCTCTGCACATGCGCTGCCTCGGCACCTACTGACTCATACTGTACGATATGACTCACACGCTGGCCTGCTTACTGTACGATGACTCGAGGCTTACTGTGTCTGCTTACTAGTGTCCTAGGGACATTATGACTCGACCTGACTCACCTCCCCAATGTACTTATATCGCATTATATTGCCTTAGAGCAGACCCTAAGTCTGTTCTCTTGTAATCTCAGACAAGTCAACCGTCTTCAGGCCTTTTACTTGTGAACCACCGCTCCTCTGGCTTATTGCCAGACTTCGCGTCGCTTGCACAAGTGTCACTAGCGTATGGTCAAAGGACTTAAGATCAAACGCCATCTTAGCTCCCCAGCGAGAGCTCGTTACCAGGACTTAGGACCCTCACGTCCAAGATCCCCTACTCCCCCACCGTCATCGCTGCCACCACCTCCAACACCAGTGGAGGTACGCCCAGAGTCTGGGCGTGACACGCTGTTACGGTTTCTGGCCCCTACTTTACCGTCTCTGTCTTTCGCTTCGCGAGCTGACACGTGACCTGTACTGTCACATGACCATATGTCATGTGACACGATGACTTCCTTACCTATCACATGACCCTATGTCATGTGATTCCTGACTCCTTGTGACTGCGATGCGACGTGACTTGGTATGTGACTCAGAGCGACTCCCTATGAGTCGCTCGCTAGTGACTGATACTGACTGATATGCGACTCATAGTAGTGACTCTTGCTGAGTACTACTGACTCTTACTTACGACTCATAGTGACTAGGACTTAGTACTATAAGAACAGTAGGAAGTTGAGCTGGAATCCCCAGTCTCAACTTTGTCTCCAATACAAGTTGATTACCCAATCAGACCTTGGTGGCAACAACCTTCTCTTTTCATCTCTACCACCACTCCAGCTTAGTAAGCCACATCAAAGCTTGTCATCGTGTGCTATAACACGTGGAACGTTGCCGAACAGGTGCTTTAAAAGCACACCTACCGGAACCAAGTACTCAGGCATCTTGGCCCACCTCGATACCCTCATGACCACAGTGTGCCACAAGTGTCATGTTACCACAGCGAGTCCGTGACCCCAATCCCCATGACCATAGCGAGCCACGGCAAGAACATGTGATACATCCACATGATCACGTGACCCCGAACGATGCACTCACTTAGAGCCACGGTCCCTTGTAACCGTGACATAAGTTGAGACTCCCCATCTTGACTAGAACTTGTCCGCGGACAAATATAGAAGTGTATCCATGACGGCATCACTACAATTGACGTTTCCCGAAGACAGGAGGGCTTTCTTGATAACACCCCAACAACAAACAGACGATCTTCCAGCAGGAGTTAAAGGAACTGCACAGTGGAAGGAATTTAGTGTGCGTACGCACAATGCATACTTTGTGGAATACAGACAAGCAGAATTTGCTGTGGAACTCATCAACAACGAGTGGTACAATATCTACTGGTTGCAACCAAGTGGAGGATATTCTACCAGACATGATTGGAAAATCAGTGAAGAAGAATGCAGACTATACAGACTAGGACTCCCCCTGTCGACGCTCCTCAGGGAAACTAGTTTTACATGTGCCAGGATCTCCCCAGTTGAGGAGAAACTTACTACTGATCCAATAACCGACGAAGAACGAACACCTACCACAGAATTAGTGCTTCAAGGTCTGGTCTGCTAAACCAGAAAATGACTGAGGACCAGACCGGACCATACCCAGAATGGACCGGTCCTTGGTCCAGTCACAGGTGATTTCACCTGTCAGCGGTCCCGGTCCATCGATTTTTTGTGTAACATTTGAACCGCTGAAAAACCGGTTCAAACTGGTCATGACTGGTTATTAGGGTGCATAAAGAGAGCTCAGTAGCATGTCAAGTATCACACAATACATGATCCGAAGTAGCAATGCAGTCATGATTTTTATTTGATGCAGATGCAGGAGGCTTGGGGCCTCGGGCTCGGAGTTGGAACTATGGACAGGTACAAAAATATATTGAAAACCAACATGAGCTAAGGCGCACGACATCCTTTGGCATGGCTAAACCAAGGGGAGGTAAGAAGCAAAGTAGAAATTCAAGTTCCAAGACACTGGGGAAAAACGCAGGCAGTAGGCGCAAACGACAAGCAACCAGCGAAGACCAAAGCTCAGATGAAGAGCGTTCAGTCCAAGCTTGAAAGCGCACGAGACGTGACACTGTGGAGGAGATTGAAGATGAAGAGGACTCGGCTATCGACATTATTGATGAGGAGGATGAAGCTGAGGAAGATACTGATGAGGTATTGTAACAACAAATCATACTGAACCATTACTTACCAGTTGGACAGGGGGATGGTGACCTTGGATTGCAACACCATAATGAAATCCCGGAGGCATTGCCCATAAAGAAGGACACCACCAAGGATCTCTTGCTGATGTTCTCGGACTGTGTGACTGTCATATTCAAGCTGAAGGGAGGGAAGGAAGAAACATCGACAGGCCGGTGGTGCCTAACATGCAGGTGAGGATCACCATTCTGATAGTATAGCAAAGAATACTCACCGCCAACTTGAAGGGGGACTGAAGCGCTAAAGAGTGGGAAACGCAAGGCATTTTTCACAGGCGGTAATTCGAGCTGTCATGCCCATTTACGCCAACACTATGAGATATACCAGCAACGATGCAAAGAGAATAACATACCAGAAAACCACCACTGTATCCCTCGGCATCTATTGAAGGCAACAAAGGCCGGCAAAAACCCCACAGGGCAAGTAACACTGGATGGGTTATTTGCAAATGCGAAGGCAAATGAGCAACAAGAATTCAGTAGGGAAGGGATCCTACGTGCCATTGCACAGTTTGTTGCCTGCGATGACCAGGTATGGTGTGAGGAATCGAATCGTCAGTGAATTGTAGTTGATGTCGATGACAGGCACTTGCCGTTGTAGGCAAGGCCACGTTCCACAACTGCCTTGTTGCAATGAGGCCAAAAGCCAGAAGTTTGGATCTCCCGAGTACGCACGATGTTACAGTGTATATTCACAACGCACTCATTGAATGGTTGACGAAGCTGAAAGCCGATATAGCTGTGAGTAATTTAAATAGAACGATCTACGGCACTTACCTGGGCGACACAGGACGCTCCTGGCAAGATATCCTCGACTGCAGATGGGTGGACTGCAGACAATACGAAAGCGTCGTTTTTAGGCGTGACAGCACACTGGGTTGATGTGAAGGATGGGAAATGGTCGTTATGCTCAGAGGTGATTGGCTTCAAGGGGGTTTCGGGTGAGCACAGTGGCGCAAATTTGGGCAGGTACTTTATTGGGCTGTGTGACCGCGTGGGGATTTGCGACCAAGAAAGATCAAAGCTCCATACCGTGACACTTGATAATACGTTGAACAATACTACGACCTGCGAGACAATTGAATATTTGCATACCCGAAGGAAGTGTGGCCCCTGGAATGCTACCCAGAACCAACTCCCATGCGTACATTGGCTCATGCTTGGTGACCTTGACTCAAGTTTGGATGCCTTTATTCAGATGCCACGAACATGTCATCAATATCACTGTTGTAACTGTAATGGGTTGTATCACCAAGATAGCAGCCATGGAGAATACAACCGCCATCTGGGAGTATGACCCAGAACTGCCTGATAACCGTGTGTTGGGGGATCTTTGGATGTCATTGCTGCCATTCGCACTATCACAATCAAAGTAAGTTATGTTCAATATATATAGTCAATCGCCATGGTTCAATAAACCTATTGCTGCACCAGATCCAAGCCTCTGGTCAACGGATCGAGTACTTCGAAGGGCTCCAGACTCAATGCAAGATAGCTGAGCCACTTAGAATTCCGCTTCACAGCAATGTTCGGTGGGGCTCAGCCTACAACATGCTCAATTGTTCGTATAAGCTACGTCAGGTGAGTCAAATTCAGTCAGTTGCCATATACTTATGTTTACTTGGTATCCATAGCCAATTAGTCTTTTCTTGAAATCCGCGGACTCCCTCTTTGGTCCGATTACAACCATCCGCCGCAATGGCCGAATTCAAAAAAAGATTCCCTGGAGTGTGTTCCAACTCGATGACAGGGACTGGGCACAGATAAAGGACGCGCGAGACATACTAAAGGTGTGTAGCCTCTCGTACCCCTGCCAAATGATAGACTAAATGTTTACGGATAGGATTCCAACAACGTCCAACACTATTTCTCGTCAGAATGGCTTCCTACACTCTGGCGAGCTCTTCCTGCAATAGAGGAGTTACAAACTGCATGGGAGGCCAAGCGCAATGATGGAGATTCACCATTTATTGCGAGGCAATTAATAAGGGACTAGGAAAGTTACAAAAGTACTATTCACACTTTGATGAGAAGCCCGGCTATATACTTGGACTGTTCCTTCATCCATATTACAAACTAGACTACATCAAAATGGCTTGGGGTTGTGCAGAGGAACAGGCGAGGGAGCGTGCAGCAGGTAATGTGCATGCAAAAGATTGGCAGGACGAAGCAAGGAAGATAATAGAGAAGATGGTGAGTCCAACGTATATCGCTACATGTGAAGGGTGACTGAATCCATAGCACATCAGATGGAGGATTATTACAGATGATGACCAAGTGCTGAATCGGTTGCTACACCTGGGCCTGAGACCGATGAAGAAACCTTGGGATCAACGTCCCTAATATCCGACTATGACCGATATCGATGCAAGCGCATCACCCAGGACCATGACGAAGGGTGGGGCTCAGAGCTGCATCGCTACCTGAAGGACATACCGCAGATGTTACAAAGGATACTGACATTGTTGAATGGTGGCAGGTATATTCAGTTCGTTTCCCCATGTCTCATTAACATGCTAACCCTATCAATAGAACCATGCTCAAATTTACCCAACGCTCGCCCTCATTGCTCTCGACACCCTCCCTTGCCAAGCATCCTCAGTCCCCTGTGAACATCTCTTTTCTGCAAGCAAGCAGGTAGCCGATGATCGCCATGCTTCTTTGGGTGTGACATGATTTGAGGAACTACAAATTATGAAGTTTGCGTGGCGAAACAATATTGCTGATCTTGCAGCTTGGAACTCGAGGCTTGTCAGGAGGTGGACATGGGAGAATATTGCGAGCTATTTGAAGCCATAATAGTGCAGAGCTTGATGGAACCGGAGGGGCCACTTTCAACATCGGCAATTAGAGTTGTGCTTAGCTATAGTGCGCCAGTGTGCCATTTTACAGATCCAATCCTCCACACTGTTTTGTGGTTACCGTAAACTAGTTATTCGTTTCACTGCCCTCTTGATCACAATATATGGCTCTGCTTGATACACCGTCCAGGGTATGGCGCTGCATCGAGGCGTATGAACAAAATGACTCGCCCTCCCTATAGTAACTTAACTGACGTTCCAGCCTTCGAAGACTCGAACGACTCGGATCTGAACGCTTCGGAGCGCCCACAGAATCGTCTCTCTTCAAACTCCAAAATCATCCGCTGGATTCCCGTCTCATCCACATCCTCATACACATTCCGTTGGTTTGTCCAATTTCACACTCTCGGCATCAAGCAGAACTGATGGATCATCTGGTGACTGGGCCTCTGTCTCATCTACGTCCTCATACACATCCTCTGTCATTTTGTCCAACTCATTTCACGCTCTCGTCGCATCCACCTCCTTGTACATATACTCCGTCATCTCGTCCAATTTCATGTCCTCGTCAAGCACCACCGATGGTTCATCTGGTAACTGGGCTTCAGCCTCATCTACATCCTTGTACACATACTCCGTTGTTTCGTCCAATTTCATGCTTTCATCTCATCCACATCCTTGTCCTCTCTGTTATTTTGTCCAATTCACGCTTGCGGCCTAAACAGCAAAATCATCTGGTGAGTTGGCTTCCGTCTCATCTACGTCCTCATATACATACTCCGTCGTTTCATCCAATTTCTCGTTAAGCACAATCGTCTCATCCACATCCTCGTGCACATACTCCGTGTCTCACCCACTTTTCTCACCACACCTGACGGCACGCTTGAGCGTGCTGTCCTTTGTATGTTGCCTTTTTTCCTTGTTCGTATAATTCCTCATAACTAACAATTGCTCTCTCACAGGTACACTGACGACGTCCAGCTGCCATGTCATCAACACCCCACTCACTCGCCAACGCGAGCCTGGGGTGGTTTCATTCTTTACTTCTTCTCGCTGCCGCAGCCACATCACCGCCACCCCCTCTCGCTCACAACCACGAGCTGGGGGTGGTTTCTGTCTTTCATGACGAGCCCTGCCGCCACGTCACCGCCAGCACCCCCCTGACTGTCACCATTCCACCATCGTCACCCGCCACCTCCATCGCCCCGTGCGAGCGCAGCATACTTGCCCTGCGGGTCCATCCACACGGGCGCACCATCATCACCCACCGTCACAGTCGCAGGTAGATGCCCCATCTTCACTGCCCCGTGCTCGCCTGCGAGTCCATCCGCACGGGCGCATCGCGCATGTCGAGGTGGCATCACCACCACCATCACCACCCCATTCCGCCAGCGTCACCCACCATCACAATCCACAACCGCAGGTAGACAACGCCGTCTCCGCCCCGCACTCGCCTGCGAGTCCATCCGCATGGGCGCATCGCGCATGTCGAGGCGGCATCACCACCACCATCACCACCCCGTTCTGCCAGCGTCACCCACCATCACAATCCACAACCGCAGGTAGACAACGCCGTCTCCACCGCCCCCGGTCGCCTGCGAGTCCATCCGCATGGGCGCAGCGTGCATGCCGAGGCCCCGTCACCATCACCACCACCACCCTGTTCCGCCACCGTCACCCACCGTCACAGCCACAGGTAGCCGCCATCTCCATCACCCTGCACTCACCAATGCCTCGACAGGGATCGACAAGATGCGGGGGGGCTCAAGTCGCTCGCGGACAAAGTCGCAAAGGGTGAAGTATGGCTGGACTCTCCAGAACTGTGGCCCCATGTTACTGACCATGCAATATTCACATTCACAGGCGGAGCATGACGAGGTGGAACGCCGGCTGCAGGAAAAGCAGACGACCCTGACGTGGTTCAACGTGGACGCCACCATCCCCATTGCCCTGCAATCGCCTGCGAGACCACGTGCATGGGCACAGCGCACATGCCGAGGCATGTGGCACCACCATCATCACCACCCTGTCTGGCCTGTGACGCGCACAGGCGCAGCGTGCATGCCGAGGTGTGCATCACCACCACTGTCACCCCATCTGGCCTGCGACATGTGCACAGGTGCAGTGCGCATGCCGAGGCGTGCATCACCACCACTGTCACCCCATCTGGCCTGCGACATGCACACGGGCACAGCGCGCATGCCGAGGCACACATCTCTACTGTCACCACCAGCGAGTCCATGCACACGGGTGCAGCATGCATGCCAAGGCGCGTCACCACCCCGATCCCCCTCTCACTTACATGTTGTTTCATCAACTATATTATTAAATAGATTACTCTAGTGTAGCATGTGTAGGTTATATTTGTATGAAAGTGATTTAACTTCAATTTGTGAGAATGAGAGAATAAATGCACAAGGGTGTGCACCAAAGACCGGTCCAAACCGCATCTGGACCAGTCCTAACTGGTTATGAAAGGCTACTAGAAAAAACCGGTTGAGACTGGTTACAAGACTGGACTGGACCGCTTATAACCGGTTCTATGTGGTCCAGTCTGGTCACAGCAAATTTTCTTGAATTCTCAGACCGGTCCCGGTCCCAGTTATGCCAAAAAAGGAAAAATAACCAGACCGGACCGGACTTTGAAGCACTATCCCTATCCCAGATGGGGTAGTTGCATTCAGTGGCTGTGAATGTCTTGGAGTTGTATCCTACTGGTCGTCGGTGTCCTTGCGCGTCATGTTGGTACAGGATGGCACCTGTGGCATTCTGGGAGGCATCTACTTCCAGTTCATAGGGGTGTGCTGGGCTTGGTTGCCAGAGAACTGGGTTGCTTGTGACGATTTTGATGAGCTGGTCGACTGCTGCGGTGCACTCATCTGTCCAGATGAAGGGGACTCCTTTCTTTAGGAGGTTGGTTAGGGGGCAGGCAATTTCAGCGAATCCTGGTATGAAGGGGCGCTGATATCCTAGGACGCTGAGCGTGGATCGCAGCTGTTTGACACTGGTGAGTACTCGAGGCCACTCCTTGATGCCTTTCAGCTTGCTAGACTCCATGTGTAGCGAGTCTCTGTCGATGACTAGTCCCAGGTATTCGACTCGCCTCTGTTCGAATTGGCATTTCTGGGGCTTCAGAAAGAACGATGCTGCTTCTAGCATCAGGTAAATTCGAGTTTTAATTATTTACACTTAAGGGTGCTTATTTCTACTTAACAACATTGTAAGCACTGTTAAGTCAAAAGTTACTAAGCCCACTGTGCTTGGCCTAAGCCAACCCTTCCCATGAATTTGACTTAATAAAGGCTTATTAGCACTTAATAAGCCACTTATTGACCAGCTTATTTTGACTTGTGCTAAGTGCAAATCTAAGCAATCTTTCAAGTCAGCCAAGACAATGGAGAGTTCAAGCAGCTCAGCAAGTTAAATAAGCATCCAGCCTGGTCTCAAACAATTCAAGCACTATTCAATTTGCACTCAAAATTCATATTATATTGTTTACTACTCTATTTTACAGGTAGAATGTATAATAAATAATCAACCTAATAAAGATATTGCAGTCATCAGCACAGCAGTGACCGCAGTGACGGTGCTGGCATGGCGGCAGCTGTGGGCACTGGCATGACAGCAGCCGTGCCATCATGGTTGTGGTTGTGGTCGTCGTAGTTGTGGTCACAGTCGCAGTGGTCGTCGTCGTTGTCGCGGTGGTTGTGGTTGTTGTAGTCGTTGTCGCAGTCATGGTGGTCGTTGTTGTCGTTGTCGCGGTGGTCATAGTCGGCGCAGTGGTCGTAGTCATCGTTGCAGGAGCGGTAACCGGAGATGAACAACAAGAGCACAGGAGTCGCTGATAGGCGAATGAGAAAGATGCAGCCTTGAAGGGAGAAGGTGATATTCGGGTGGGTGAGGGTGAAAGGATCTGAAGTGTGACGGTGGTAAGAAGGATAAGGGAGTTATTGTGTCTGGTGGGGAAGGAATCCAGATGACTAAAGGAAGACGGGGGTGCAGTGAAGGTAATGACTGGATGGGCAATAGTCATGGTGGCGTCAATGGTAAGATGGTGGGCATGAGAAGTAATAAAAAGAATTGGGTGAGGTAGAGAGGTCAGAGATGGAGGGAGAGGCAAACTGTCGCCAGGGGCAGAAGGTTGGGGAGGACGAAGATTAGAAACCTGTCAGGGCTGTGGGGGAATGGGAGAAATGTAAATGTACTCTTCATAGAGTCACATTAGATTGACTGGACATACGTGCACTTAGCCAGGTTGCACCTCGCAATAGGCAGTCTTGAATACTAGCTTGAGTAACCGAAGCCCGAGCAAGTCATGGTTGGGGTGCAGTGGTCATGGTTGTGGTTGTGGTCACAGTGGTTGCGGTCGTGGTCACAGTGTCGCAGTCATCACGGTCGTCGTGGTGACATCCCTGACGCGTTAGCACTACATAGCAAAAAAATAAAAACAAAAACTTACCTGTTGGCCCAGGAGGCGAATGCCTGCATAGTGACGTGGCCAGTATGAGGTGGTGGTGGTACATGGTTGTTACGATAAGGTGGTGGTTGTGACGACGACGAGGTGGCGGCAGCGGCGATGTGGCTGGTATAGGGGTGGTGGTGACGAGGTGACATAGCCGGTATGAGGAGGAGGTGGTATTTGTACTCACCTTGTTCGCCTCCTGCACTTGTTCGCCCAAGAAAAGGTAGCCACGATCGTGGGGAATGATGGGGATGCCATGCACACAGGCGCATAGGCGGCGATGCGGCGGGGCACACCCCGGGGCCTGTTCATACCCCGTGGGCACAACAATACCTGCAGAATAAAGAATTATCAACTAGGAAGGGCTGGGTTACTTACAGTAAGATAAAAAAACCAAGGACGGCGCGCTCAATTGAATGTGGTCAAGTGGGGAGTGCGAACGAAAAAAAAGTTCAACATTGGCCGTCACATGACCTGAAAGCCTGTTTTTTTCTAAGTAACACCCGTTTTCTATTCTAGTTGTCCACATTTATTCAGGTGGCTCTTTCCCTCAATCCACTGGCAGATGTATGTGCCTTTTGACTGAGGACTTGGCCCAGAATTCTTCTTCCTCAGTGACTCGGGCCACAAGCACGTTTTCATGCGGAGGAACAAGCAACACGGGACTTATTGTCTTCGTGTTTCCCCAGTGGCCAACCATTGGGGTGTTGGCAGAGGTGGAGTTCACCACCAGCTATGTACCTCAGTCAAATCATAATATGTAGTATAACTGACTAGACTGCAATCATGCCATAGTGCTATCACCGTCGCCCTGGCACCCTCACCGCCATTGTGGTAGTGCCACCAACCTCACTGTTGGTTGCCCAGCACCCTCCCTGCCGCCGCCGCTGCCGCACCATCACTGTCACTGCAGCTGTCGCGGCGTCAGCACTGTCATTGTGGTTGCGGCGTGGCAGCACCTCCATCACTGTCGTCATCGCTCCAGCACCATCATCGCCAGCACCGCTGCACCGTCACTGTCACTGTCGCCCAACACCATCCCCACCACCGGCTGCGCTGGCACCGTCGTCACTGCAGGGGCTATGGCAGCACCCTCACCGCAGCCGCAACCCCACCACCACCCCCACCACACCAGCGCCTTCGCCGTGGCCACAGCGGCAGCACCCTCATTGCCATCACCATTGATGTTACCCAGCACCATCCTTGCAGCCACCACGGCCATGGCAGCATCCTCACAGCAGCCGCTGCCGCACCATAACTGCAACCACAACCACACCAACCCCTTCGCCATGGCCATGGCATCAGCGCCATGGCTGCCATCGCAGTTGTGGTTGCCCAGCCAACCCTGCCGCACCCCACTGTGCCCCCCCACACCCTGCTGCGCCCCACCCTGCCTTGCTGCACCCTGCCACGCCCCACTGCGCCCTGCCGCGCCCTGCCACGCCCTGCCGTGCCCTGCCACGCCCTGCCATGCCCTGCCACGCCCTGCCACGCCCTGCCATGCCCTGCCACGCCCCGCCGCGCCCTGCCACACCCTGCCACACCCTGCCACGCCCTGCCACACCCGCCGCGCCCTGCCACGCCCCGCCGCGCCCTGCCACACCGCGCCGTGCCCTGCCATGCCCTGCTGCACCCTGCCATGCCGCGCCATGCCCTGCCGCACCCCGCCGCACCCTGCTGTGCCCCGCCGCGCCCCGCCGCACCCTGCTGCACCCTGCCACGCCCTCGCTGCACCCTGCTGTGCCCCGCCACGCCCCGCTGCACCCTGCCATGCCCCACCACGCCCTCGCTGCGCCCCGCCACACCCTCGCCGCGCCCCGCCGCACCCTCGCCATGCCCCGCCGTGCCCTCGCCGCACCCCACCATGCCCTCGCCGCACCCTGCCGTGCCCTCGCCACGCTGCCCGCCGTGCCCCACCGCGCCCCACCACGCCCTCGCCGCACCCTCGCCATGCCCCGCCGCGCCCTCGCCACACCACGCCATGCCCTCGCCACGCCCCGCCGCGCCCCGCTGCACCCTCGCCACATCCTGCCGTGCCCTGCTGCGCCCCACCGTGCCCGCCCCGCCCCACCACGCCAGCACCGTCCCTTCTGCAGTGGCCACAGCAGACCCCCACCTTTATGGCTGTGCCATCACCCTCCCCACCATTGTGGCTGCACTGGCACTGCTGCTGGATCTTTATTGTACTTTTATTGTAACTTGTTATAATTCTACTGTATCTACTTATTGTCCCATCTTCTGTAGATGAACTGTAGCATACTGCCCTAAAATAGTAATAGTAAAAAAGTGTGAATTGTGTGCACCCTTAAAATTGTGTTTACTTGACTTAGAGATCTTAAATTTGTTGATGTGACTTGGGTGGTCAGACTGGCCACAGAATGTGCATCTGGCTTGCCATACTTGTCTCTACTTAGCTATATTGTTGTGCTTTCACTACTTGATATCTTTGTGTTCACTTACCTTGCTCTTTTCACTTGATAATTTTGCATACTTACCATGTCTTAATATATATTTTCACTTGACATACTTACTTTCAGCCTTAATTTGCTTACTCTCCTAGCCACTCTTACTAATACAGCTACTAAGTAAAAAATAAGCAACTTAACAAACTTGGTGTGCTTATACACAAAATAAGTGGACTAAGCCTAGTAAGTTTTTTTTGAATTTACCTGATGTAGGATGTCTAGCAGCTCGTGGACCACGTGTCAGTGCAGCACATGGTCTAGGGGCATGGCAACGAGGATGTCATCCATGTATACAAAGATCATCCTTGGGTACTTGAGCTTTAGTGGATGTAGGAGTCGATCCATCACTCACTGGAAGGTGCTGGGTGCATTACATTGTCCAAACAGCATGACGCATGGCTGGAACAGTCCTTGTGGCATTTTGAAGGCCACCTTCCACTGATCACCATCCTTGATTCTGACGTTATGGTATCCCCATCGAATGTCAAACTTGGTGAATAGGGCACATCCCTTGAGGTCTCTGGTGAGGAGGCTGATATCGGGGAGGGGGTAAACGTCTCGTATCGTCCAGCTGTTTAGTGTGCGGTAGTCCTGGACCGGGTGGAGGGATCCGTCCTTCTTTTTGATGAAGAAGAAGGGGGCGGCATAGGGGGAGCTCGACAGCTCAATGTATCCTTTGTTGAGTTGTTCCTTGAGCCAGGCGTCGGCGGCGATCATTTCTTTGGGGTTTAGTGGGTAGACCTTGCAGTCTAGCGTGGCGGGGGCATCAGGCTTCAACCTGATGGCATGATTGTCTTCTCTACTTGGCAGGAATCGCTGTGCCTCCTTTTCTGAGAAAACCCTCCAGTGTCGGGAGTACTCTGAGGGTATGTCAGCTGCCATGGGGGCAGTTCACTCCTGGTGCTCCTTAATTGCCCATTCCTGGGCAATGTTCGTTCTGTTGATCTGGAGGATCAAGTTGTCTCCTTCTTCCAGGGAGGTAGCTTGGAGGGCATGTCCAAGTAGCTGGGCGTACCGCAACAGGCTCCGGGGCTGCTCTGGTGCCTTTCTGCTTGTTAGTGCGAGGGAGATTGGTCCTCCTTTGACAGTCTTGGTGCTCCAGTCAATATCGGGGTTGAAGGCGTGGAACCAGGGGAATCCTAGGATCGTTCGGTCTCGTCCCAGGTTAGCAAGGAAGAAGCATTGTACGCTTTCTTTCTTTCCTTGTCGGATCGTCAGGTCGCAGTAGGTGGTGATGTGGCCACTGTGGTTTTTGGATCCATCTACATTGTAGAGGAGGCATGGCTGGGGGAGTCGTCTGGGCACAAGACGCAGCCTTTGGGTGGTTTTCTGGTCGATGAAGTTGTTGGTGGCGCCACTGTCTATGAGCACACTTTCTGCAGCCTTTCCATGTATGGTGGAAAATGTAAAATTGACATTGATACTATTCCGGTTTGAGACATACATGGTACAAATACGTGAGGCTTGATCCCAGGCTGTTAGGTCAAGCTGCTTTAAAAATCCAAGTCTTCCTGGATGATGCGGTCAAAGGCTGCTGATCGCTCTGTTGCACTCATGGCGCATAACTGGGACATTATGTCTGTTGGTGCTTGGCTGGTGCTATCGTCGGGGATGATGGTCAGACTTTCTTGACTCGTTGTTCTTATGAGCATGGCGTGTTGGGAGGGGGCTTGCTGGTTTTGTCTCCCCTTCTTTTTGAAGCATTGAGTGGTGTGATGTCCCTTTTCCTTGCAGTAGAAGCACTTTCGCTCATCCATGAGCTTCTTTTCTGCATCTGTCAATGGTCCCCCCATGCATGCTGCATCTACATCCATGGGGACTGGGGCATTGTGTTACAATCTCACCTACGGACTATATGGACTGTCTCTTTTTCTTACACTACCTTGCTTACGCTTCACACTGTGACTTGTTGACCATGACTGATGACGCTCCATGAGGACATGGAGTGTGTACTATACTTAGCATGCTGACTTGTTTATGACTCGTCTTGCTCCACAGCCACTTGTGGGGCCAGTACTATACTTAGCGGACTACTCCACTACCTTCATTATGACTTGGTAGCAGTAGCATGTGACTCCCTTGTACCAGGCCTATATAAGGGCCCTAGTTTGCATAGAGTTGAGCTCTAAGCTTGACTTCGTTTCTCAATCAATTCGTCTTGCCTCCTCACTTGAGCTCGCCGCTCTAAGCCATTGCCCCCTTTACTTGAACTTGCCACTTCAAGTCACCTTTCATGTTCATCGCTCAGCAAGGCACTGCTTCACTCTCACGCCTCTCTAAGTTGGCTGTAACGACTTAGCTTTGAGCCTTCGCACTAAGTCACGTGCTCGCTCTACTCCAAAGAACTTAGCTTCACTCTCGCGTCAACGTGATGACCGGAAGTGTCACGCTTAGGACCACGTGCTCGTTGCCTCGCACGTATTCACTCTTGCCCACGCCCAAGTCGCACAAGTCGTGCTCATGGCCCGTCGAGCCGTAACATAAGTCAAGCTTAACACTAACCACCAGGAACGCCCTGCCCTGGACAATACAGACTATTGGGAATGCCTCAGCGATCTTAACAGAAGACGTGCACACATCACTCAGTGGAGAATCCTCCTTGACGATGCAGTATATCGTCACAACGCCACTTGCTTCCTGTCCTGTGCTGAAGGACCATCAGAGCAACATCGCGCCCTCTCAATCGAAGTAGAAAACTTTCGATTCATCAAACAGAAGTGGCTAGAAGACTTCACAGCATTTGAAGCAGCCCTCACTATCTTACAGCTATCACTAGAACCCTGGAGTCTACTCGACGACCACGTTTAGGACCCCTCCACGAAGTTAGCTTGCCAGATGTCCTCGAAGCCATCCTCTGGACACGAGAAGCCACAAACCAACTCGAAAGTGACGTTAACCGCCACTGACACGAGTGCCCAAGGACCTGCATCAACGGCCCAAACAGGCACCACCGTAACCTCGCTCAGATCGCACAAGAACTCGCTGAAATCGTCACTGAAGTCGACTTCGTCTGCACCATCTTCGTCCACGAAGTAGAGCTCATTCTATGAGAAGAGGGACAGTAAAAGTGGCGACCCTTCGAATACAAATCTCAGAGACAAGAGACACCCCAGTCACACCATGAAAGAACGCAGACTTACCAGACTACATCTGCGGAGGTGCCTACTGGAAAGACACCGACCGAAATCCCAGAAGGTGGTGCTACCACCACACGATCCAAGCCCCTGATGGAAGCACTAAGCACTTCCCCATCAAGTACATCAACGACCATTGGTATATCCTTGAGTGGGAAGAAAACCAATACTGGACTAAGCCAGACAACTGCATCCCCCACAACGATACCACAGGTTTAGGACATCTGGGTAAAGCCCCAGAAAGCATCGAAGTAGATCCACCTTCGCCACCACTTGCCCCCTCTGCAGCAAAAGGGAAACAAAAGGAAGTACAACCACTTGAAGAGTTCCTAAGCACCGGACTCCAAGACGTTGCCATGCTTCAAGGTAGCCACCCGCTTACTAAAGAAACCACAGCTACCCCGCAACTGCTCTGATTGGCACAGCAAGCCATCCAGCCCACGCCGCCACCACCCATCCTTCAACAACCTATACTGCCCCCACCTCCACCACAGCAAACTGGCATGGCAACAATTTCTGTGCCACAGGTAAACGGCAACGACTCCATGAAAGGAAATGCGCCAGCCATCTTTGATGGAGATCGAAGCAAAAGTGCTAAATTCCTGAAAGAATTCAAGCTGTACCGGATCCTCAATGGGAAGTCAGACAACATCACCATCCCCTACAACCAAGTAGCGCTAGCCATTGGGTATATCAGAGGCCCAAGGTGGATGACTGGACCGACACGCAAACAGCACTCCTAGAAGAGAGAACCACCCGAGCAGTCAATCGCATCCAGAAAACAGATGAGGTGCTATGGGCTAGCTTTGTCCAGGACTTTACCAATGCCTTCATGGACATGGCCAAAGAGCAAAACGCCTTTAATAAATTGGTCAATCTCAGGATGCAGGAAAATGACATCAATGGGTTCATCACCACCTTCAACCACCTCGTCCTGGCTGCAGGACGATCCCCTACTGACCTAGGAACGCTGGACCTCTTCAAGAAGGGTCTCCGTCGAGGAATAGCTCTGAAAATACTCAACAAAGAGACCATACCTACGACCCTGGAAGACTGGCAGGAGGCAGCATGAAAAGAAGTCATCAGAAGCGCCCAAATACTCACCAACTTAGGACCTGCCCCCAATCAACAGCACTTCACCCCCAAACCACATTTTATTCCCAGAGCACCTGCCCCCGCTCAGTGCCCTAGAAATAATGCCCCAGTCCCCATGGATGTGGATGCGGCACGCATAGGAGGACCACTAACAGATGCAGAAAAGAAGAAGCTCATGGACGAGCGAAGATGCTTCTACTGCAAAGAGAAGGGACATTGTGCTGCCCAATGCTTCAAGAAAAAGGGGAGACAAAGCCAGCAAGCCCCCTCCCAACGCGCCACGCTCGTAAGAACGATGAGTCAAGAAAGCCTGACCATTGTTCCCGATGACAGCGCCAGCCAAGCCCCAACAGATGTCATGTCCCAGCTACATGCTATGAGTGCAACAGAGCAATCAGCAGCCTTTGACCGCATTATCCAGGAAGACTTGGATTTTTAAAGCGGCTTGATCTAACAGCCTGGGATCAAGCCTCGCATATTTGTACCATGTATGTCTCAAATTGGAATAGTATCAATGTCAATTTTATGTTTTCCACCATACATGGAAAGGCTGCAGAAAGTGCGCTCATAGACAGTGGTGCTACTGACAACTTCATCGACCAGAAAACTGCCCAAAGGCTGCGTCTAATACCCAGACGACTCCCCCAGCCATGCCTCCTCTACAACATCGACGGATCCGAAAATCGCAGTGGCCGAATCACCACCTACTGTGATCTGATGATTAGTGAATGGCAGGGGTAACCCTGGGGTTTTTTTTTGCTACCCTTACCCC
>WTXC01000313.1:0-19296 GCA_022496195.1 Lactifluus subvellereus | reverse complement strand
ATGTGGATGTTCCTTCCGTCGAGCCAGACCTTCTGTCCTTTTGCGAATGGCTTAAATCGCGCTCCCCTTCTGGTGCTAACAAGGGTCTGGGCATTGGTGATGGCGGTCTGCGCTGATATCCGTCCTTGATGGACAAGGTCTAGGTGTTCTTGGAGCGATGGCATTTTCTCGGATCTCTGTGGCTGGTGGGCGCGTGGGATATGCCCCATGAGGAGTTGGAAGGGCGCTTGCTTGGTTGTGCTGCTGGGCCAGGCGTTGTGGACATATTGGGCAATGGGTAGGAGGGTGGACCAGTTGTTCTGCTGGTGGTTGACATATATGCGGAGGTACTGCTCAAGCCACTGGTTAGTTCGTTCAGACTGTCCATCTGTCTGGGGGTGGTATGCGGTGCTAATGTTTTGTTCAATCCCTAGCGTTTTGCATAGTTCTCGTGGGAAGTGCAAGGCGAAGTGCATTCCTCTGTCGCTGATAATCTTTCGGGGAATGCCATAGTGGGGGAACACATGCTTGGCATACAACGTGACGAGCTCTGGCACAGTCATCGCTTAGTTGCAGGGGATGAATATAGCGGCTTTTGAGCAATCGTGGTCGGTGATCGTAAGGATGGAGTTGAATCCTTCTGACAGGGGCAGCTTCACAATAAGGTCGAGGGTGATGGTTTCGAATGGCAGGGCATTTGGGTTAGTTGTTATGGGCATAAGTGGCGGTGCCGGCTTGGTGGTGTTTGCTTTGGTGGCTTGGCAGGTGGCGCATCCTTTGACATAGGCAAGGACAGTTTGCTTCATGTTGGGCCACCAGTAGTCTTTGGCAATGAGTAGGCAAGTTTTCAAAATTCCGGGGTGCCCGGCGGTTGGTGAGTCATGGTATAGAGAGATCACTCCCCTCCTAAGGTCGTTGTCTGCCACAACAACAAGGCGGTTGGCATGCCACCAACCTCCCCCAGGGCGACGTTCGATGGGGTAAGTGGAGGCCCAGGTGGTGAGGGTGTCTTTATGGTTGTTCTGGAGGGCAAGGGTGCGGTCCTCAAGATCGGCACTTGTTGCGGCGTTGGTGAATAGGGCGGGTGGTAGGGCGAGGACTTCGGCATTGTCCTGGCCAGCATGGTCAAAATCTGGGTGGCGGGAGAGGGCATCGGCTTTATTCGTGGCCCCTGGGCGGTGTATCAAGGTGATATGATAATCCCCGAGCGTGAGGATATAGCAGGCGATGCGGCAGTTGATTTTCTGGGGTGACTGGTAGTATTGGAGGTTCTTGTGGTCCGTGATAACCGTGACCTGATGTTGGGCACCCATAAGCCAGTGATGCCAGTGCTCGAGTCCTCTGACGATGGCGAGGAACTCCCTGTCCCAAATGGGGTAGTTACGTTCGGTGGCAGTGAACGTCTTGGAGTCGTATCCTACTGGTCGTCGGCGCCCTTGCTCATCGTGTTGGTACAAAATAGCACCTGTAGCATTTTGGGAGGCGTCTACTTCCAGCTTGTATGGGCGCGCTGGGCTTGGCTGCCAGAGAACTGGGTCGCTAGTGACAATCTCGATGAGTTGGTCGACCGCTGTGGTGCACTCATCTGTCCAGATGAAGGGGACTCCCTTCTTTAGGAGGTTGGTTAGGGGGCGGGCGATTTCAGCGAATCCCAGTATGAAGGGGCGTTGGTATCCTAGAACGCCAAGCGTGGACCGCAGCTGCTTGACACTGGTGAGCACTCGAGGCCATTCCTTAATGCCTTTCAGCTTGCTAGACTCGATGCGTAGCGAGTCCCCATCAATGACTAGTCCCAGGTATTCGACTCATCTTTGTTCGAATTGGCACTTCTGGGGCTTCAGGAAGAATGACGCTGCTTCTAGGATGTCTAGCAGTTCGTGGACCACACGTCGGTGTAGTTTGTGGTCTAGGGGCGTGGCAATGAGGATGTTGTCCATGTACACGAAGATCATCCTCGGATATTTGAGTTTCAGCGGCCGCAGGAGTCGATCCATGACCCGTTGGAAGGTGCTAGGCACGTTGCACTGTCCAAATAACATGATGCGTGGTTGGAACAGTCCTTGTGGCATTTTGAAGGCCGCCTTCCATTGATCGCCGTCTTTTATCCTGACGTTGTGATATCCCCATCGGATATCGAACTTGGTAAACAGCACGCGTCCTTCAAGGTCTCTGGTCAGGATGCTAATATCAGGGAGGGGGTAGACGTCTCGTATCGTCCAGCTATTTAGTGTGTGGTAGTCCTGGACCGGGCAGAGGGATCCATCCTTCTTTTTGATGAAGAAGAAGGGGGCAGCATAGGGGGAGCTTGACAGCTCGATGTACCCTTTGTTGAGCTGTTCTTTGAGCCAGGCGTCAGCGGCGATCATTTCCTTGGGGTTTAATGGGTAGACCTTGCAGTCTAGCATCGCAGGGGCGTCGGGTTTTAACCTGATAGCGTGGTTGTCTTCTCTGCTTGGTGGGAAGCGCTGCGCTTCCTTTTCTGAGAAGACCCTCCAGTGTCGTGAGTATTCTGGGGGCACATCTGCTGCTGTAGGGGTCAGCCGCTCTTGGTGTTCCCTGATAGCCCATTCTTGGGCAATGTTCATCCTGTTAATCTGGAGGACTAAGGCGTCTCCTTCTTCCAAGGTGGTCACCTGAAGGGCGTGTCCAAGGAGCTGGGCGTACCTTAACAGGCTCCGGGGTTGTTCTGGCGCCTTCCTGCTTGTTATTGCAAGGGAGATTGGTCCTCCTTTGACGGTTTTGGTGCTCCAGTTGATTTCTGGGTTGAAGGTGTGGAGCCAGGGGAAACCTAGGATCGTCCGGTCTCATCCTAGGTTAGCTAGGAAGAAGCACTGCACGCTCTCTTTCTTTCCTTGCTTGATAGCCAGATCGCAGTAAGTGGTGATTCGTCCACTGCGGTTTTCAGATCCATCGACATTATAGAGGAGGCATGGTTGGGGGAGTCGTCTGGGCACAAGACGAAGTCTTTGGGCAGTTTTCTGGTTGATGAAGTTGTCGGTAGCACCACTGTCTATGAGCGCACTTTCTGCAGCCTTTCCATGTATGGTGGAAAACGTAAAGTTGACATTGATACTATTCTGATTTGAGACATACATGGTACAAATACGCGAGGCTTGATCCCAGGCTGTTAGGTCAAGCCGCTTTAAAAATCCAGGTCTTCCTGGATAATGCGATCAAAGGCTGCTGATCGCTCTGTTGCGCTCATGGCGCGCAACTGGGACATGACGTCCATTGGTGCTTGGCTGGCGCTATCGTCAGGGACAATAGTCAGGTTTCCTGGCTCGTCATTCTTATGAGCGTGGCGCGTTGGGAGGGGGCTTGCTGGCCTTGTCTCCCCTTCTTTTTGAAGCACTGGGCGGCGCGATGTCCCTTCTCTTTGCAGTAGAAACACTTTCGCTCATCCATGAGTCTCTTCTTTTCTGCGTCTGTTAGTGGTCCTCCCATGCGTGCGGCATCTACGTCCATGGGGACTGGGGCATTATTTCTGGGGCGCTGAGCGGGGGCAGGTGCTCTGGGAATAAAATGTGGTTTGGGGGTGAAGCGCTGCTGGTTGGGGGCGGGTCCTAGGTCAGCAAGTATCTGGGCGCTCCTGATGACTTCCTTTTGCGCCGCTTCCTGCCAATCATCTAGGGTCGTCGGTATGGTTTCCTTGTTAAGGATTTTTAGCGCTATCCCTCGACGAAGACCCTTTTTAAAAAGGTCTAGCGTTCCTAGGTCCGTAGGGGATCGTCCTGCTGCTAGGACAAGGTGGTTGAAGGTGGTGATGAAACCGTCGACGTCGTTCTCCTGCATCCTGAGGTTGACCAATTTATTGAAAGCATTTTGTTCTTTGGCCGTGTCTGTGAAGGCGTTGGTGAAGTCTTGGATGAAGCTAGCCCATAGCGCTTCGTCTGTTTTCTGGATGCGGTTGACTGCTCAAGTGGTTCTTTCTTCTAGGAGCGCGGTTTGCGCATCGGTCCAATCGTCCACCTTGGGACCTCTGATGTATCCAATGGCTAGCGCTACTCGGTTGTAGGGGATGGTAACGTTGTCTGATTTCCCATTGAGAATTCGATATAACTTGAATTCTTTCAGGAACTTGGCGCTTTTACTCCGATCTCCATCGAAGATTGCTGGTGCGTTCCCCTTCATGGAGTTGTTGCCGTTTCCTTGTGGCGCGGAAATTGTTGCCATGCTGGTCTGCTGTGGTGGAGGTGGGGGTGGTACGGGTTGCTGGAGAATGGGTGGTGGCGGTGTAGGCTGCGCGGCTTGGTGTGCTAGGCAGAGTAGCTGTGGTGTGGCTGCTGTTTCCTGGGTAAGAGGGTGACTACCTTGAAGTGTGGCAACGTCCTGAAGCCTGGTGCTCAGAAATTCTTCGAGCGGTTCTGTTTCCTTTTGTTTCCCTTTTGACGTAGAAGGGGCTAGTGGTGGCGAAGGTGGATCTACTTCGATGCTTTCTGGGGCTTTACCCGGGTGTCCTAAGCCTGTGGTATCGTCGTGGGGGATGCAGTTGTCTGGCTTTGTCCAGTAGCGATTTTCTGCCCACTCGAGGATGTACCAGTGGTCGTTGATGAATTCAATGGGGAAGTGTTTTTCGCTTCCGTCAGGGGCTCGGATCGTGTGGTGGTAGCACCACTTTCTGGGGTTTCTGTCGGTGTCCTTCCAATAGGCTCCTCCACAGATATAGTCTGGTAAGTCTGCGTTCTTTCGTGGCGCAACTGGGGTGTCCCTTGTTTCTGAGATTTGTATTCGAAGAGTCGCCACATTTACTGTCCTTCTTCCTGTAGGATGAGCTCTACTTGGTGGACGAAGATGGTGCAGACGAAATTGACTTCAGCAACGATTTCGGCAAGTTCTTGTGCAACCTGATCGAGGTTACGGTGGTGTCTGTTTGGGCCATTGGCACAGGTTCTCGGGCACTCGTGTCGGTGGCGGTTAACGTCGCTTTCGAGTTGATCTGTGGCTTCTCGTGTTACGGTTTCTGGCCCTTGCTTTCAGGTCTCTATCTTTCACTTCACGAGCTGACACATGACCTGTACTGTCACATGACCATATGTCATGTGACACACTGACTTCCTTACCTATCACATGACCATATGTCATGTGATACCTGACTCCTTGTGACTGCGACGCGACGCGACTTGGTACACGACTCAGAGCGACTCCCTATGAGTCGCTTGCTAGTGACTGATACTGACTGATATGCGACTCATAGTAGTGACTCTTGCTGAGTACTACTGACTCTTACTTACGACTCATAGTGACTAGGGAGTAGTACTATAAGAACTGTAGGAAGTTGAGCTGGAATCCCCAGTCTCAACTTCGTCTCCAATACAAGTTGATTACCCAATCAGTTGCCTTGTGCGCAAGGGACTCTAGTGGCAACAAGACTTTCCTTTTTCGTCTCTACCACCGCTCCGGCTTAGTAAGCCACATCGAAGCTTGTCATCATGTGCTATAACACGTGGAACATTGCCAAACAGGTGCTTTAAGGTGCACCTACCGGAACCAAGTACTCGGGCATCTCGGCCCACCTCGATACCCTTGTGACCACAGCGTGCCATGAGCATCACGTTACCACAGCGAGTCCGTGACCCCGATCCCCATGACCATAGCGAGCCACGGCAAGAACACGTGATACATCCACACAATCACGTGACCCCAAACGACGCGCTCACTTAGAGCCACAGTCCCTTGTAACTGTGACATAAGTTGAGACTCCCCAACTAGAACTTGTCCGTGGACAAATATAGAAGTGTATCCACGACGGCATCACTACAATTGACATTTCCCGAGGACGGGAGGGCTTTCTTGATAACGCCCCAATGACAAACAGACGATCTTCCAGCAGGTGTTAAAGGAACTGCACAGTGGAAGGAATTTAGTGCGCGCACGCACAATGCATACTTTGTGGAATACAGACAAGCAGAATTTGCTGTGGAACTTATCAACAACAAGTGGTACAATATCTACTGGTCGCAACCAAGTGGAGGATATTCTACCAGATACAATTGGAAAATCAGTGAAGAAGAACGCAGACTATACGGACTAGGACTCCCCCTGTCAACACTCCTCAGGGAAACTCACCTGTCAATCCCAATATGTCAGGTGAATGATGGCCGTCGTATCGACCTGCCGATGGGTTAAATTCACCTCAGAAGTCGGCTCTTCCCCCACGACAAATAGCATGACAAATAAAATATCTACTTTGCCAGAATTTAGCACAGTTCACTTAGTAATCGATTCCCTGTGACCCTTCCTGAGTTCCCGTATTGCACCTGGTGATCTCTGGGCCATTGTTCGTCGTCGTTCTCACGTGCAGGGCTGTGTGCCATCGCTGCGGGCCACTTCAGGGCGGGTGCTGTGCCCCTGTCGGCTTCGCTGGAAAATCAGGCACGTTCGGAACTGCTCATCCCGACGCTCCTGGACTCCCGCCCCTCCGATGACGCGTCGGACTGTGTCGGGCACTCTCCCGCCCCTTACCAAAACAGGACATGCCTCCCACTCTCCACTTCCCCTTATTTCTTGACCTTTTCACACTGTGCATGATATAATACATACATTAAATACATAAATAATGCAGGGGGAGATATATAACATCCTTATTCCTCGCAGTTTTTGAACCGCATCATGTGACTTTGTTGATCAACGACGCGTGCACATGCGTGCTACTGAATCATGTGACCTTGTTGATTCAACGATGCGCGTGCGTGTGCGTGACATTCGGAATTGCTCCCCTGGACTCCTGCTCCTCCGGATGACGTGTCGGACTGCGTCGGGCATTCCCGCCCCTTGTCTTACAACAACTTTGTCGCTTGCTATCATTTCTAGGATGCTCACATTGAACCCAAAATGAAGGTAAGTGACTCCAGTTGAGGATACAGAACTGACTTATCCCTCCAGGTCATCAGTGCAACAGAGGTTGTCACCACCTCGCACCAGCACCGTCGCCGCAATGCGCCAGGACCGTCACGCCATCACCACCATCGCCACGGCGCCAACACTGGCACCACCGTGCCAGCACTGCGGCGCCAGGACTGTCCCCGCCGCTGCTCTCGGATCGTCACGCCAGCACCACCGCCACGCCGGGACACTGCCCGCCGCTGCTCCAGGGCAGTAACGCCAGCACCACCATCACCGCCGCCGCGCCAGAACCGTCACGCTGCCATCGCCGCCGCTGCGCCGGAACAGTCCCAGCCGCTGCGCCCTGACAGTCACCAGACTCACCACAGCACCACACAGTACCCACCACAGCACCACCATCACCGCCATGTCAGGACCATCACGCCAGTATCGCCATCGCCGCCGCTGCGGTGCCGGAACAGTCCTCGCCGTGGCGCCAAGATAGCCACGCTAGCACCACCATCGCCGCCGCCACGTCCTAACGACCGTCATCGGCGGTGCTTTCAATAACAGTGTCCAAAGTTGCACCAATGCCTGCTTCTCAGGTTATCCTCTGGCCAGTATGGAATACTCAGATGGGTGTTGTACTATCCTATCACCTCTCTCCTCCTTTTGTGGAGCTTCCCCACTGACATTACTTTTCCAAGACTGCGGCATGGCCATCCTCAACGGCAGCGTGCCAATGCCTCGCCAATGTGTCACTGCCGCGGCACCAGGACCATTACCACCCCACACAAGGACCGTCCCAGCCGCCGCGCCAGGACTGTCACGCCAAGGTCATCGCTGCCGTGCCGGGACCGTTACCGCCCAGCACCAGCACCGCCACTGCGCCAGGAGTCCAGGACCGTCACGCCAGCACCACCGTCGCAGTCACGGCCGCGCACTCTGGCGGGTGTTATCCGGAGCTTCATTGAACCCTGAGTGTGCTCACGGCGGCTATTTTCGGTTGAGATGCAGTCTTATACAATGTATGCTACCAGTGTGAGTGAATAGAAGTCCAGCTATACTACATTTTCCATGCAAAGAAAGTTAGCACCAGTCTAGTAGATAACGGAGTCCCCCTCAAAGAATGTCATGTTTGTGCGTGCTGGGATCCCTCGCTGATCACAGTGCACACAAGGGGGTCATGTACACTTTATTTTTCACCTATCCCACTCCTCTCGCGTCGCGTTTATGGACTGCCAGGCCCCTATGGCCTGAGACTCTGCTTGGGGCCACGACTTGGCCGCTTTCGCTTACATCATGCTCACCTTCCTGTTATAGTAGGTGTTCCCACGCTTCGCCTCGGGTGCGCATTTCACTAGTGCTACATCTGCATACCTCTGCGCATGCGCTGCCTCGGCACCTACTGACTCATACGGTACAATATGACTCACGCGTCGGCCTGCTTACTGTACGATGACTCGGGGCTTACTATGCCTGCTTACTAGTGTCCTAGGGGCACTATGACTCGACCTGACTCACCTCCCCGATGTACTTATATCGCGTTGTACTACCTTGGAGCAGACCCTAAGTCTGTTCTCTTGTAATCTCAGACAAGTCAACCATCTTCAGGCCTTTACTTGTGAACCACCGCTCCTCTGGCTTATTGCCAGACTTCGCATCGCTTGCACAAGTGTCACTAGCGTATGGTCAAAGGACTTAAGATCAAATGCCATCTTAGCTCCCCAGCGAGAGCTCGTTATCAGGACTTAGGACCCTCATGTCTGAGATCCCCTACTCCCCCGCCGTCGTCGCCACCGCCGCCTCCGACACCAGTGGAGGTACGCCCAGAGTCTGGGCGTGACAAAGAAGGTTGTGGAGGCATAGGCTATATCGCCTCACACACGAGGGCAACAACAAGAGTAAATCTGCGAAATGTCAGTTGGCTGTCTGGAAATGTATACCAAGGATGCACTCATCGAGTTTCTTGAGGTGATGAGATTGCAGTGTATTATGGGTTGTTAAATACTAGAGTGTTTCAAAATGCAGTTTTTTAGAAGATCGCCACAACAAACTAGCTGATCTTTGCTTGGATATATTACCCATATGCCACCTAATCATAGATCGCAAGAAAAATAAAGGAGTTTCCTTGTGGTTGCTTTGCGATCTTGCTGGCAAATGTTGGTTAAAATGGTCTCGGCTGCAAGCATCTCTCAACACAGTACTGTAAAACTTTCAGAGTGTGATCTATGTATATCAATAAAGTCTCTTATAAAATTGTATGACATTCAGAGCAGCAGGAGGGGAGATAGAGACAAATCAGTGAATCTGCATGACAGTTTGAGCACCCCCATCAGATTTTGAAACTCGCAATTTTGGACTGGGATCCTTCCGATGCAACCACTCGTTCACCTTTTACCAAGGTGACACTTTAGGTGGATAGTTCATATACTATCACATCGAATCCAAAAGTCCGATTGTCAAATGATATTGTTGATGTTTTTCTATTCGTGATTAAAAAAAAGGTTTGAAGCTCCTAATCCGTGATACATACAGTAGTACCTTTCATTTACAGCCTCAGCCCTCAGCCGATAGACATCGTCCTCACACAGTCAGACTCATCCGCATCGGCTTCTTCTTTGGCAACAACCAGATCATTTCCCACAAACCTTACGAAAGCGGATGAGTTTTTTGAGAAGGGCGGTAGCTGGGACCTCAATCGCCTCAAAGTATCCATGGCCTTTGCCTATCTCCATCCACCCGTTCAACCTGTGAGCGCCCTCATCGATATACTCTCAACATTCACAGCCACAGAATTACTGTCTTACAACGACTTTGTGTTGCTCTCAGTCTTTTCAGGTGCGTACGCAGCGGACATGGGTTGATTAATGTACCAGCCCAGGCCTACAGTGGTGTGCGTGCCGCCGGCATCGTCATCGCCATCACGCAAGCACCATCATCACCGTCGCGCCAGGACCGTCATCCTCATCACGCCAGGACCATCTTCCCCGTCGCGCTAGCACCCCCACTGCGACCATGCCAGCACCACCATCGCACTGTCATTGTCTCGTGCCCGCACTGTCACTTCCCCATGGCAGTACCGTCACCTCCCTGTGGCAGCACTGTCACCTCCCCACACCACCTCGCGCCTGCACCATCACCTCCCCAAGGCAGCATCGTCATTGCCTCACACCGGCACCGGCACCTCCCCGCGACAGGACCATCATCGTCACTGCCCTGCAGCAGCATTGTCACCTCCCCATGCCAGGACCATCACCGCCCCACGCCAGGACCACCACCCCGCACCAGGACTGCTGTGGCATCAGGACAGTCACTGCCACAGCGCCAGGACTGTCCCCATCGCTGCTCCAGGACCGTGACGCCAGGACCGTCAGCGCTGCTGTGCCAGGACTGTCACGCCAGGACTCCCATCGCGGCCACGGCCACGCCAGCGCTGTCACTACACTGTGCCACACCATCCCAGCCACAGCACAAGCACCGTCATGCCAGCACCATTGCCGCCGCCGCCTCGCCAGCACCATCCCGGCCGTGGTGCAAGCACTGTCACGCCAGCACCATCGCTGCCGCTGCCGCCCCAGCACTGTCCCAGCTGCGGCGCAAGCACCGTCACGCCAGCACCATTGCCGCTGCCACCACCGCCGCTGCCCCGGCCCCATCCCAGCCATGGTGCGCCGCCCTCAGCACCGTCACTGCCACACTGCCTCACCAGCACCATCCCGGCCGCGGCGCAAGCACTGTCACACCAGCACCATCGCTGCCACCACCGCTGCCCCAGCACTGTCGCAGCTGCGGCGCAAGCACTGTCAGTCATGTCAGCACCGCCTCGCCAGCACTGTCCCAGCCGTGGCGCAAGCACCGTCACGCCAGCACCATCGCCGCCGCCGCCCCGGCACCATCCCAGTCATGGCGTGCCGCACCCAGCGCCGTCACTGCCACACTGCCTCGCCAGCACCATCCCAGCCACGGCGCAAGCACTGTCACACCGGCACCATCGCTGCGCTGCCGCGCCAGGACCGCCACCTGCTGCCACACTAGGACCGTCACTGCCGCCGTGCCATGTCCCGCAACCCATATCTTTAATTCTTTATGGGATGTTATTGTAACTTATCACCTGTTATTCTAACGTTATATATCTTCCCCTGCATTATTTATGGATATTTAATGTATGTATTATATTATACAGTGTGAAAAGTGCTCAGAAATTCTTGGAAGGTGCTCTTGTCACGCCCAGACTCTGGGCGTACCTCCACTGGTGTTGGAGGCGGCGGTGGCGACGACGGCGGGGGAGTAGGGGATCTCGGACGTGAGGGTCCTAAGTCCTGATAACGAGCTCTCGCTGGGGAGCTAAGATGGTGTTTGATCTTAAGTCCTTTGACCATACGCTAGTGACACTTGTGCAAGCGACGCAAAGTCTGGCAATAAGCCAGAGGAGCGGTGGTTCACAAGTAAAGGCCTGAAGACGGTTGACTTGTCTGAGATTACAAGAGAACAGACTTAGGGTCTGCTCTAAGGCGATACAACGCGATATAAGTACATCAGGGAGGCGAGTCAGGTCGAGTCATAATGTCCCTAGGACACTAGTAAGCAGACACAGTAAGCTTTGAGTCATCGTACAGTAAGCAGGCCGACGCGTGAGTCATATTGTACAGTATGAGTCAGTAGGTGCCGAGGCAGCGCATGCGCAGAGGTATGCAAATGTAGCACTAGTGGAATGCGCACCAGAGGCGAAGCGTGGGAACACCTACTATAATAGGAAGGTAAGCATGATGTAAGCGAAAGCGGCCAAGTCATGGCCCCAAGCAGAGTCTCAGGCCATAGGGGCCTGGCAGTCCATAAACGCGACGCGAGAGGAGTGGGATAGGTGAAAAATAAAGTGTACATGACCCCCTTGTGCGCACTAGGACAGAGAGGGATCCCAGCACGCACAAACGTGACATTACCCCCTTCTTAGAGTCTGTGACTGACCTCAGTTACTGCCGTCTTCGGTCCAGTCATAGGCATCCATGGCGTCAGCGTCATACTCCGCAGCAAGGTGGGGGCCTTCCCTGGCGAGGCGATCAAGGAGGTAGTCGTTGGTAGGAGGGGGGCGGCCGAAAATGCGAGTGGAGAGGGTGAGCTGTTCGGGGCGTTGAGTGTATCCCCGACCGGCCTTCTCTAGGGCTTGGCGCAGGGCCGACGAGGGGCAGAAGTGGATGACGCGGTCCTCAGGGGTGTCCAAGGGGGCGTATATGCTGGTTAGGTAGGGGTAGAGGATGTTGTACGCGTCCGCAGCGGAGAGGCGCGAGATGCATTGGTGGCGGAGGTCTTGGTAGTAGCTGAGCCTCCTTGCGTGGTGATTGGTGAGGCGTTTCGCCTCGCGAAGGCGACGCTTCTCCAGCTCCATCTCCTGCGCATGTGTCTCGATCCCCATCTCCGCGGACCGTAGGCGTTCCACTTCTCCAATCAGGTATGGGTCCCCAAGGGCCTTGAGTCCCTCGTCCACGTATTTGTAGAACCTCCCGGCATCGCCTCCGTCGTCAGAGAGGATAGAGACTTGTGGTGGAGTAAGGCGAGGCAGGGGGCGCCAGGAGTGGTGTGCTACGGGTCGTGCGTGTAAGGCGAAGGTGAAAATGATTCGGTTGCGGCCCATGGTAGCTAGGAGGACGGGGTCTTTTGCCCCATACATGAACGCGACGTACTTGGGGATACATTCGCCCCGAGCCATCCTGAATGCGTCGAGGGAAGTACCAAGGGGAGGTAGGAATGTTAAGGCGGTAGGGGTGCCCCGGATGGTCAGCCTCCAGGTCTCCTCCCGTCGCCACATCTAGGTCGATGCCAGCTAGGGCACTCCACTCATCGGGCAGGTCAGCTCGCAGTGTGTCAATGCTCTCATGCCTCCCCATCTCCACTTCGTCGCGTAGGCTTGCTACCCCATTAAGCACACAGCTGCGTACCTCGTTGTCTTCCAGGGTGTCTATGATTTCAGCCACCGTGGCGTTGAGGCGTGCGATGATCTCTGCTCCTGTGCGGGCTCCACGCATGTCAACTGTGAATGTGGGGGCGTCCTCTACTGGATCCTCAGAGTGGACGTTAGTTTCATCGAAGATGAGGATGGGGCCTTGGTCTTCTGGGGCACGCGTTGCCACCACGTCTACTTGGTTGAATAGGTGAAGGGGGTCTTCACCGTCGAGGGTGGACGTCGTTGCTGCAGTTGCAGCCAGGAGGCGGAGGCCCTCGCGTGGGGGAGCTCTAGGTCTGAAATGGAGGAGGCTGGTGGAGGCGACAGAGCAGGTATGGTCTGGTCTTCTGCGGCGAAGAAGGAGGAATAGTCCCCTTTGTAGATGGGGGAGCCCGGCATGGAGGAAGCCACAGAAGAGGATGACATGTAAGCAGGACAAGGGCGACGAGGGTGACGAGCTGCAGCGTGCGTAGAGCTTGGAGCGTAGTGGGGAGGAGCTGAAAGCGAAAGACTGAGGGGTGTATAGAGGCCACGGCAGCAAGGAACTGGGGGGAGTAAGTTGCTTGGAAAGAATTAGGGTGTTTCCGAGCGGTCTTATATGCTGTCTTGTTACGCGCCATTCCGTTCCGGAATAGCGCTAGTTGTGCTGTGATTGGTGGTGTGCAGGACTGGTAGCAAGTCTCAGGGTAGTCTGGGAGAGGCAACGTTGACGATGCTATGAACGTGGCAAGCGACGTCTCTGGTCCTGAGTCACTCTTTAGTTCTGAGGGTGGCGAGAACGTTGGCAGACTCTCAGAACTGGACACTGATAGGTGTGAGCCTGCGGTTGGGTTAGGTGCTCCTTGTCTGTGAGTGGGGAAAAGACGCGTAGATGTCCCTCCCTTCCATGTGTTACCCCCTTCTTAGGTCTCGCATCGCCCCGATGCGGTTTGGTTCTTTGATGGAACTCCTCGATTAAGTCTGGCGCAAACACTTGTGAAGCTGGTTCCCATGTATTGTCAGCGTGTGGGTAGTCTTTCCACTTGATTAGGTACTGGTGTACGCGTTTCCTGCCATAATGTCGTTCACTCATGATGCGTTCTACTTCCCATTGGGGTTCTCCTTCGATGATTTCAGGTGGGGGGCGTGTAAAATTAGGTCCATGGGCGTCTGTTTCTTGGTAAGGCGTCAAAAGATCGACATGAAACACATTATGAATCGTCCATGATGGTGGCAATTCCAGTTGGTAAGCCACAGGGGAGATGACTGATGTGATTATGAATGGGCCGAAGCGTTTGGGCGCCAGCTTACTACTGGGATAATAGGTTTTGATGTGGCGTCCTTCGAGCCAGACCTTTTGATCTTTCTGAAACCGTGGTACTACTGTCTTTGGTGGCGCATTCAAGAGCATTTGTGCACGCTGTCTCGCATTTTTGATGTGTGTAAGGCGGTCTTGGACCGCGGGGGGTGCGTTGGGTCATTGTCAATCGTGCATTGGGGTTGGTAACCGAAGAGTAGCTCATGTGCGGTGAGTTTTGAGCGATCATGGGGCCAAGAGTTGTAGACAAACTCTGCCATTGGTAGGTAATAGGCCCATTGATCTTGTTGGTCTGGAACCCATAGGCGTAGGTACTGCTCTACTTGCTGGTTCGCACGTTCACTCTGTCCATCTGTCCTGGGGTGGAAGGCGGTGCTAATATTTTGCTTTGCATGAATACTTTTGGTCAGGGCGCGTGCGAAGTGCGATGTAAACCTGGGGTCGCGGTCTGAGATGATGCGTCTGGGTAGTCCGAACCAGGGCAGGATGTGGCGGAAGTAAAGGGTGGCCACCCCTTCCCCCGTGATAGTAGTCGAGCAGGGGAGGAATCGTGCAGCTTTAGAGCACCCTGATCCACAATGGTAAGGATTGCATTGTGTCCGATGAAGGGGGAGGTCTGTGATTAGGTCCATAGAGACACTTTGAAATGGACCCTCTTCCGCTGGGACGTCTAGCGGAAACAGTGCTGCCTTGGTTTGGGTGGTGCGCGCTTTAGTTTCCTGGCATTTGGCACATCCCTGTACGTATTCCTTTGTGAACTGGTCGAGGTCCTTTCCTCCTTCATAGTGTTGGTGTAGGAGTGCGAGTGTATTTTTGACTCCAGGGTGCCCGGCAAGGGGTGGTCATGGTATCGCTGGAGGACCTCTCTTCGCGCATCCAACTCCAGAGGGAAAGGGCGAGGTTCATCGCTCCAACACGCTCTGGTGGGAATAAGGTGACATTCTCATTGTCATGTTCCCCTTTGTCTCCTGGGGGGCGCGATAGAAAGTCTGCGGGTATGTGTTGTTTCCCTGGGATGTGCACCAGGTGATAGTCATATTCTTGGAGCTCTGGCGACCACCTAGCTTGGCGGCGGTTAAGATTTTGGGGGCGCATGAAGTACTGAAGGTTGCGGTGGTCTGTGCGGATGGTAACCTTGTGGTTGCTTCCTGCTAGGTATGCTCTCCAGGTGCGTAAGGCGTCTAACACTGCGAAGGCTTCACGGTCTGCGACGTCCCAGTTACGTTGAGTGGCGTCGAAGGTCTTGGAATGGAACGCGATAGGATGGAGGTGTCCCTGAGTGTCTGTTTGTTGCAGGACCGCTCCCAGGGCATGTTGGGAGGCGTCCGTGTCTACGAAGAACGGTTTGTCGAAGTCTGGTTGGTGTAGGACCGGCGCAGAGGCTACTTTGTGTTTGAGTTCATTAAAGGCTGCCTGGCGTACCTCAGTCCACTCCCAAGGGGTGTCTTTATGCGTGAGTTCATTCATGGGCCGCGCGATCTCGCTGAACCTGGGGATCCAGCGGCGGTAGAAGAGGCAGAACCCGATGAACGCGCGGACATCTCTGACATTCCTGGGTACTGGCCACTCCGCTATAGCTTTAACTTTAATGGGGTCCATCCTGAGGCGGTCTTTTTCCAGGATAACGCCTAGGTACTCTACCACTGTCACCTCAAATTGGCATTTCTCCGGGCGTAGGTAGAGATCATGTTGTTGGAGGACTTCGAGAACCTGGGTAGTGATGCGTCGGTGTAGCGCATATCCAAGGGTGTGTGTACCAGGATATCATCCATGTACACTGTAACGTGTCCCCCTTCGATAAGGTCCTTGAAAATCTGGTTCATCATCGTTTGGAAGGTTGCTGGGGAGTTGGTGAGCCCGAAGAACATAACCATGGGTTCGAATAGTCCTAGGTTCGTCTTGAAGGCTGCCTTCCATTGGTCGCCTTCGCGAATGCGTATGTTGTTATAACCCCAGCGGATGTCCATTTTCGTGAAAAGCGCGTGTCCTCTGACTCTGTCAATGAGTTCTGGGATAAGAGGAAGTGGGTAGCGGTTGCGAGTAGTCACTGCGTTTAGTTTACGGTAGTCGATGACGGGGCGAAGATCTCCATTCTTTTTCTTGACCCAGAACACAGGGAAGGCGTATCTAGAGTCAGAGGGGCGGATAAGTCCTTGGTCTTCGTTCTCTTTGACGAAGGTGCGCATAGCCCTCTGTTCCCTAGGATTGAGCGGTAGATTTTGCAATCTAGGGTGTCTGGCGCCTCCGGTTTGAGGTCAATGGCGTGATCCCAGGGACGTGATTCAGGAAAGCGTTGGGCCGCTTGTTCGCTGAACACTTTGCGGAAGCGGTGGTAATGTTCTGGGACGATTTGATCCCATGTCCTCCTTTCAGTAGGCTGTGCCTCCTCAGCGATGCGTTGGGAGACCGTGACCTTGTAGAGGCGCATGATCAGTTCATCTCCTGGTTCTAGGAGGGGCTCTTCAGGGGGGATCTCGACCCGTAGGCCAGAGACATAGGCAGGGGGCGTTGGTCGTAGCAGTGACGTTTCTGGGGTGCGTATGATCACCTTTTGGTTAATAGTCCCCTCTGTCCAGTCTACTTGTGGGTTGGTAGCTGCCAGCCAGGGGTATCCTAGAATGATGTCGTCTCCTCCCAGCTCTGCCTCGTAGAAACGGTAAATGTGGCTGTCTTTTCCAGTGACGATTTCGAGGTCAGTGAATCGAGTGATTTCTCCAATACTATTTTTGCTACCGTCCGCGTTATGAGTCGTCTGGGACGTCTGAGTTTGAGCATAGAAAGGTCGTTCCTTTCTGCGAAGCTGGGGCTGATGAAATTCTCTGTTGCACCACTGTCCACAAAGACAGGGAGCTCGGCCTTAAGTTTTGCGGTGTGTAACTGAGCAGGGATACGCAAAGATTTGATTCTTGGTAGATACACATCACGACAGAACATGGCCCGAATACTGGCCGGTGTATTCAGGCGGTTTGAAAACCCTGGGCCTCCCACATCTGTCCCACTTTGTTGAGTTCCTCATCATTTAACGCGACCATTGCCTTTAGGATTGCGTCTGGAGTGGCGAGGGTATTGGAGGTCCCTCCTTCGGCTTCCTCCTGTGGTTCCTCTTGTAGCTGAGCGACTTTGATGGTGTCGCGTTTCTTTCCCTTGCGAGGGCAGTTTCGTGCGAGGTGCCCCTGCCTCTTGCATTCAAAGCAGCGCCTTCTTTCTGGAGCTGTACCTTCTCTGCATCGGTGATGGCCTGAGGCGGTCTACCTCCATAGGGACGGGACCCATCTGGCTAGGGCGTAGTGGCTGTTGTCGTCCTTGGTACTGCTGGGTACGCTGTGGGTGGCCTCCTTTGGAAAGGGAAGGACGCCGTTGCTGACCTTCTTGAGGGTGCATTGCTGGCTCAGGATGCTTTGCTCTATCTGCCAGTTGAGGTAGTTAGTGCGGGCTGCGTGCTTCCATTCCTCGAAGGTCATGGGCATGGGTCGCTCTTTGAGGCATGCGTTGAGGAGTCCCCTAGTGAGCCCTTTCCAGAAGTACCAGGCAGTGGCCGGGGTATCAAGGTCGAAGCCTCCTTTGTCAGCTAGTTCCTCGAATTGACGATGTACGCATCGACACTCTGTCCTGGTATCATGCGGAGGGTTAAGAGGTCTCGTTGCGCCCTCTGGGTCGCAGCGATATCGTGGAAATCGAGGATGAATCGTTCCCTAAAGGATTCCCAGGGATCGTTGTCCAGAACTTCTCCTCTGGAGATCTGCTGGAGCCACTTGAGGCGTTGGCGCACCCATCCATCCACCTGGGGGCCTTTGACCAAGGTAAGGGCGTGCGAGACACGATTGTCTGCTTGAGCAATGGCGGGTGCGTTCCTGTTTAGATAGTGGTAGTTCTCAAGCTCCAGCATCCATTTTTCTGCGTCATCTCGTATTCCAGTAAAGATGGCAGGGGGTTGTCCTACTAGTTTGGCGTCTGCCCCTTGGGGGTTTGGAGCGTTAAGGTTGAATCCTGGGAGGTCCCATCCGCCTCCTGGCGGGCCTCCTCCTGGCGGGCCTCCTCCTGGGGGCCTCCTCCTGGCGGGCCTCCTCCTGGCGGGCCTCCTCCTGGCGGGCCTCCTCCTGGGCCTCCTCCTGGGGCCTCCTCCTGGTGGGCCTCCTCCTGGGGCCTCCTCCGCCTCTGGGAGGGCCCGCTCTGGGTTCTGCTGGGGCGAAAGGGTTAATCCTAGCAATGGCTGCATATGATGCCCCAGTTCCAAGGGCAAAGCGTGCTGGTGCGATAGTGTGAGTCGTCATGGTCTGTATTGGGACCTGTTCTTCTTCGATAGGACTGGGGTCTCTGATCTCTTGTGATGCTGCTCCGGCGAGAGCTTCCCTGATATCTTTAGTGAATGGGGCGACGTACTCGGGCCCTGTTGGCTCCACTGGTTCGTCTAGTACTGGGAATCTAGTTGCTGCGTCTGCGTAGGCGAAATACTTGTTCGTTTTGTTGTCAAATGCTACTTCGTACCACCGTCCTGCTACGTGGTGTACGGGGTATGCTCCGGCTTTGCTCCTTCCTGGGAGGATGCTAATGAAATAGTGTCCGGTCCAAGGGATCGTTCCTTCGAACCCTGAGTAGATGTCCCCTTCTCGTAGCCAGATGACACGGTTGTCGTCCTTCTTATCGTCCTCTTTGCAGAGGGTGAGTGTGAAGGGCTTGAACTTGGGGTCTACTGGCGACTCCACGATTGTGGTCTGACTGGGAAAGTCTGTTCTAATGTCACGCCCAGACTCTGGGCGTACCTCCACTGGTGTTGGAGGCGGCGGTGGCGACGACGGCGGGGGAGTAGGGGATCTCGGACGTGAGGGTCCTAAGTCCTGATAACGAGCTCTCGCTGGGGAGCTAAGATGGCGTTTGATCTTAAGTCCTTTGACCATACGCTAGTGACACTTGTGCAAGCGACGCGAAGTCTGGCAATAAGCCAGAGGAGCGGTGGTTCACAAGTAAAGGCCTGAAGACGGTTGACTTGTCTGAGATTACAAGAGAACAGACTTAGGGTCTGCTCTAAGGCGATACAACGCGATATAAGTACATCAGGGAGGCGAGTCAGGTCGAGTCATAGTGTCCCTAGGACACTAGTAAGCAGACACAGTAAGCTGAGTCATCGTACAGTAAGCAGGCCGACGCGTGAGTCATATTGTACAGTATGAGTCAGTAGGTGCCGAGGCAGCGCATGCGCAGAGGTATGCAAATGTAGCACTAGTGAAATGCGCACCAGAGGCGAAGCGTGGGAACACCT
>WTXC01000312.1:0-19317 GCA_022496195.1 Lactifluus subvellereus | reverse complement strand
CCTGATAGAGAGCACGCGCGTGTTTGGGTGGACGCCAAGAGGTTATACGATTTGAAGTTGGCAGAGGCAGTAAAAGTGGAAAACATTGCCACGTAAGAGCGGGATGAGAATAGAAATGGTGTATTGTATTACGGTAGTGTTGGTTTCTATGCAAAGCCCCGGCCACCGCTTGCTACGCGACTATATTGTATCGTCCATATCGATTCTATCCTATTGTTCTTCTCGTCTCTTGTCCCATCCTCCTAGCTCTTCCTTTTATACAAACCTTTCCTGTCCAACTATCACCCTGGTGCTGGCCGCCTCACAATCCTCCCTCAGTAATACTTTCCAACGCCTGCTACATTCCTTGTATCCATCTATGGCTTCGCCGACCCATCCGTTCCTTCTATTTCTATCTCCCTAGCCCTTCCAGATGAACCCTCTGTTGAGCCATTCTCTCCTTTCGATACCCAACCTCTTTCTCCCTTTTCCAACCAGGACGACGGTTACAGACCTTCTCTTCTCAGTCCTCCTCCTGTGATTTCTCCCCGTTTTCATAGACAACCATCTCCTTTACGGCCTGCCGATACTTTGCCCGCTGGAAAAGGTCTCGATCGTGGCCGATTTGAAGCACTTCTTGCATCCACGAGGGAGAGAAATGCCTGTGCGAAGAAAGAGCCCGATCTAAGGAAGGAGCTTGCATTGAAGGCCCACAAGAGCAAGCAGAGTACGTTTTCTCTAAATTATCATTTCCTGTCTTGTTCTAAGTCCTTCCAGCGGAACGTCGCGCACTATTTCTGTCCAAGGTCAATGCCCCTCCCTCCCCACTGCGACGGGTCTCCCGAAAACACCTCCGGAGTCGCCGGCTATCTTCCATTATTCCTTGCCCTCTCCGGGGCTCGTTTCTCCACTGGCGTTATTCGAGTCTTTGCAACAAAAGGATTCCATTGGGCCAGACCAGTACCCTTCTGTCCAACCGTGGGTTGAGCAAGTAGAATATCGCCGACTGAAGGGTGCCAATGTCCGCCCCCTTCTTTGGAACAGATTACGGCCCACCTGAGCTCCCATGGGCATCCCGCAACCGCCAAGGACGAGCATCATCGCCCTCCCATTCCTTTGCCCACATTTTTGCGCACCCCTTCCCGCACCAAAGCCGCTACGTTTACGCCGCAGCCCCCGGTTGTGAGCCCCGATGATACAGATAGCCAACGGAAGGCTGAACCCGAGAACGCGCTATCTTTGTCAGAGACAGGCGAGCTCCACACTCCCGTACTCAGGACGCTCGTCCTCCCCGCTTGCCCCCTTGGCTCACGGCTGCAAGTCACTACCACCCTAGTCAAGCGGTCCCCTGTCCTATCACCGGCTGAACTCACTGAGCACAATCTCACCGCCTTCAACTCGCGTACGATGACTGGCCGTGATATGATGTCGAAGCTCAAGCGTCGTACGTCTGGGGCCCCGTCTGCTAACGATATGAATAGCCGCAATGTGGACGAAGATGAGCGCCGCGCGAGGCGGATCAGCGCCCCTGCCGAGCTACCCAAGCGTAAGCGTGATGGGTTTGCGCACCCCGTCCTCGCACTCCCGGGTGCATTTTGATGTCTTTCCTCCCGTGTTATAGGGGGCCCGACCTACCTTGGCGTCGAATTTCTAATATCCATCGTTGGCTTGTACCTTCGACCGTCGTGCCCTGCCTGCTGTACTTGAATCAAAAATATATACCTAATCGGACTTCAATTTGCGATTGTGATGGTTGAATTTTTATTTTTTTTCTGTACATTTTCGCCGTGGGGGATTGTACATTATAGGTGTGCTGGCCTCCCTTTCACAGAATGTGGTTATAGCTTGCATTTTTCTCCCTTATCTGTTTTCTCACTGCTTGGCTGTGCCATGTTGCTTTGCTTGGCAAGTGATCCAACGTTGTTTAGTGACTGATCCACTTGTCTTAACAATGCCGCTGATGGTTGACCCAAGACTTGCATTGCGCAGTTTTGATGATACACACAATTATATCACCACCATTGACTTCGAATGTGCGTGAGCTGTGACGTAACTGAGTAGTGAATCAAGCCTACTACGGCGATACAGATGCGAAGCCAGCGGCTGCTGGCTCACTGTCAACTCTACTTCCCCTCTCATACGTTAGACAGATGAGCCCTTCATAGCCCAAGAGGGTGTACATGCGCAACAAGTTACAAAGCGAGATAACATCAGACCAAAGGGGTTACTCCGAGATGGGGAAGTGGGAGGGCGTTGATGGTGGCCTGATCAAACCCAAGACGTGCAAACGGCGCTCTGGCAAGACAGTGTCCGTTAAAAAGACGGGAGACCACCAGTGGACTACCTACGGTAATCCAACCTTGCATGGTCGTCCAGGCCCTCATCATCCGAACAGCAGTGGGCAATATCGCGCACGATTCCAGGTCTCTGTATACCTGTCAGCGGGCGCTAGATAACGTATGGGAAAGACTGACGAGGTAACAAGGAGTAGTCGCTCGATGTTCAAACATTGCTCTCTCGCACGCATCTGGCGTTACTGATAAGATATAGTCACTCGAATGCAGGAAGTTTGGAAGCCCAAACCTGTTAACGGACCGGCGCGGCTGACCTTACCTCCATTCGTGGGGGACATAAGGTGAAAGGTGCCTATCCCATCCGGTCATATACTGCTGCGCGAGTCGACGCGCCGAGAAGATTCGGCGTCTGCGACTGTGTCACATGAAGTCCCATACGCGGGGTAAAGGACGAACCATGCGAGACGAACCCGACAACGTCTTGCGGCCTGTCAAGCTCGCCACCAGCAACCAACTCTTGTAGAAGCGGCTCCTAGCCTGGCCATCTCCGACCCACTCCACTTTCTGGTGGTCGCGTTTCTTGCGCTTGTTTCTCGGATGACGAAGTAGCCACGGCACTTGCCGGGATTGCGACGAGCATGATCGTCGGCAAAGGGTTCGCCAAATGGGACCTCATGGTAATGGTATACCATCACAAATGCCCGCGGCAGCACTGACGAATATTGATGGGGAGAAAGGTCTCATTCATCTGGCCAAGTGGATGGCATCAAAGATGGGACCCGCATGTCAGAAACGTAATGCAAAAGGTGATTGCTTACAGATGATATTGACCAGAACGAATCAATTGACGACACTAGTTGGGGAAAGTCCCGCTTCTATAAACGGGATATTCAATAAGCAATCGAACCATCGAAGGTCAAATCCGTACCGCTCGCCCAAGGAATCAGCAGGCGTCGAGGGAGCAGACTCTGCCTCGGTAAGAAAGCTGCTTGAACAGTCTTATCCTGGAGCATCTTGTACATCCCATCTTCTTGTAGAGAAGGAACAGGGTAACTCCGCAAGGCGGTTTCATCTCGGGAAAACTGGAAGAGACAGGACTTAATGAAAGAGGTGGGAGGCGAAGCACATACAGGCCACGTTGTATTACTCCTACATCGTAATAGTATATTTTGCGAATCTACCGCAAAGGCGGGTGTTCGAGCATCTTATCTCTCATGACTTTCGAGCACTTTGCGGAGTTGTAGAGACATGTACATAAGGTCGCAAAGTTGACCTTTGTGACGGTTACCAGAGTTCATCATGAATGCCAAGTCTTGGTTGAAGACTGGTATAGGAACGCATACGGACGTCGTCCGAGTGAGTACTCCGAATCTCCTCGCTTGATGGCAGTGTTTCCGAGAGACATACTGTGTCTAAGGGAGATAAGCAAAGAAAGGAACAGAGCGAGGAAGGACTGACTGAGTGGCATTCGATCCATCATTGTGCGCATGACCCATCATCCGCCGACCTCGCTCCTACTCGGCCTCTGCGGCTCTCCTTGACACGAGGCCCATCAATACCGTACATGTTCTCTCCTTACTTGGTACCCCGCCTAGCTGCCGTAGCAGGTTGTCATCGACGTCGCACGATGGTCAGCCTTGTGAATCATTCATCCCCGGAGAAATCAGCCGTCTCCATAGCGTATCCCTCCCTTGTCTCGGGGACTTCAACCCTCTCTCATTCCATAGGTACGTCAGTATCGTTATTCGTGTCAATATGTTCAGTTATAACTCGTCCACAGAACAGGCGTTCGGCTCGGGTCCGGACTGTCTAGGAATCATTATCGTCCGCGACCTTCCTCCAGAATATCCAATGTTGAGGGAAAGGCTATTGAAACTTGCCCACGCGTTTTCTCAGCTTGATGAACCCGTTAGAGAAAAATATGCGGACGCGAAAAGTAGATACAGGTTCGAGCCATTGCCTACCCTTATCACTGACTGATTATCTTCAGCTTTGGATGGTCTCATGGAAAGGTGCGTTTGAAATCATACGCTCGGCCCCCGGCCCATGAGTGACGCGTGTTGCAGGAGGTCATGAACGGCAAACCCGGTATGAACACCACCCTGTTTCAGGAATACTTCTCAGACGGTCAGGCAGATACCTTGAAGGGTTCCTATTATGCGAATCCCGTCATCGACGCCCCCTCTGTCCATCCCAGCCTCCAGGAGGCATACCCGAGTATTATGGTACCAATATATGTCAGTGTCACACGTTTTGCCCATGAATAGCCTTTTAAATTGAGTGTTGTAGGGCCTCGAAACGAGAAGAGCATCGAAGGCTTCGAATCCGCGTTCAAAGAACTCGGATCGTGCGTCCATTTCGTTTAATTTACTCTCCTTAGCCATCTCCGACGTTTCTTCACAGCTTCGTCTTGGATGTTGGCCTTAAACTCGCGGCTGCTTGCCAGCCATTCGCCTCCTCACACCTAACAGACTCTTCACTCTCCCTGTCCAAGCTGATCAGCTCTTCCCAAACTACGAAAGCGCGACTCTTGCACTATTTCCCTCCTTCACCCGGCGGTTCTCTACCTGCAGAGGATGAGCCGATTGACAGCTGGTGCGGCTTTCATGTCGATCACTCTCTCCTTACCGGCTTGTGTTCGGTATGTCCACCCGCACTTCGGAACGTGATTTTGAAGTGGAAGCGCCAACTGACTCCGATATGACAGGCGCTATACATCAAGCACGCCCCCGGAGTCCCTCCAAAGGTGGTTCCCTCACCCTCACCCTCCTCTGGACTCTATATCCGGACTCGTGGCGGTGAATTGACCAAAGTTACGATACCCCCTGACTGTCTTGCCTTTCAAACGGGCGAGGCCCTCCAACTCGCGACTGCCGGCAGGTTGAGGGCGACCCCCCATTGTGTCCGCGTGGGTGCAGGTGATAGAACTGAGGATGTCTCCAGAGAAACGTTTGCCCTTTTCATGCAACCGGACGTCAATCAGCGTATTAGTGAAACAGAGACGTTTGGTGAATTTAGCATGCGTATCTTTGATGATCACTACAATGTCGTCAATGTACAGTAATGAATACATCTACTTGGAAAGCTCAAGTATACGGACCATAGAAGGCCTCAGATTAATGAAATCTACTATTGGGGGTCTGAGGACTATGCGTACAAGATATGTCAACGGGTGCTGATCGGCCTCCTAACAATCTAAGGAGGGCTCGCAGAAACGGAGGAAACAGAACGCCGGCGGTGACTAGAAGAAGTGAGTGCATCCGGCAGGACTGAGAACATGGCGGCGGTGAGACTGTTACGCTTGGAGAGCTTCGCACCCTTCCCACTATGTGAGGAACCCACAGAGGAGTACAGATCATCTGGATCAGAAACGACGCTCCAGTCCTCGCTAGGCGGTCCGCCACCCGCCGAGCTCCCCCCCGAACGAGTCTCAGGCCTGCTGGGAGGTGAGGAGGGGGGCCCCCTCTCTCGTATGGTCGCATCTTCTGCGTCATTCCCGTCACCTTGTTGCTCGTCCGAGTCCGGCGCACCTGGCCATTTAATGAGCGTGCGCGCGTATTCCAAGTCCCGGTAAATTGCTTCAATGGCCGTGGCCACGCCATTTTCCTGACCGACAACACTCAACGATGGAACCCCTAAGGCGAGACAAAGCACGTACCGATCGGATCTGTTCACCCACGAGTTTCGCACGTGCGATTTGCCTCGGGTCAGTGGTGGCCGTGGTGAGAGCTTCCGCGAGGTTCTCAACAGTCAGCTTGCGAACACCAGTACCAACGCCCAGGGCCTCCACTCGATCGGCCCAGAAGAATTGGTCGCCAAAGAAAGGGCGGACGATAGTTGGAATCCCCGCTGATAGGAGGCTTCAGCGACCGGAACCAGAATAAGGGAGACAGGAATCAGAATCACAGACCTCGGAGACTGGCGCCTGTCGTCCCTGCTCCGCCGTGGTGACACGCTGCATCAATCTGTTTGAACAACCAGTCGTGAGGGACAGAAGAGATGGGATAGATCTGCGGGGGTAGCGGCTCCTCCGGCTCAGTTGCTTCTGCCGTGTTCTTCGACAGCCTGTCGGACCAGCCCTTGGAAAGGATGGCATGCACTCCGCTCTGTACGATTGCGTTGGTTACCGTACGTGTCATTCCCTTCGGATCTGATACCACAATGCTTCCGAAGCCGATGTAAACAAGTTTCTTTTTGTTCTTGCGAGCATTGTCGATAAACTTAATCAGGTCCACGGGGGGCTGCCATTTCTTGGACCCAACATCAGCGTCATCCAAGAACCAGTACCCTTCAACCCTGTCAGACAAAGCACGAAGAAGGTAAGATGTGTGCAGACCTGTGATTCGGATCCATTCTGGCCAATCTAATGGTGCAGGAACAACGGTAGGGCTGAAATTGTAAAGAAATGGGATCTTGTGGGGCTCCATCTTGTCCAAAGACGTGCTGGGAAGGCCCAGGGTGTTACGTCGCCATCGATTAATTTGTCCGGCTGTTCCCCTCCAGAATACTTGGTCGAACATTACGTACGTCTGCATTTGAATTAATGACAACATAGATTAAACCACACCAAAGGACATACCATATAGTTGTAGCTGCCGCCCATCTAAAAACATGTCAGGGGTGTCATGTGCAATCGAAATGGTTACGTACTTTGTGCTCGGGAACGGCAAATGCATGGGGATAAGCTCTGTGGGTGATATGAGTTGAAACCAGCTTCATGCGTGAGATACTCGCCTTGTTCTCGACCATGTCATAGTGAAGGCTCTGAAGTAAGGAATGCGGAGAGCCTCCGCTATATGGTATCCTGCCATAGCACTTGGACTTTCCACCAGGATATCTGTGCCTTGGCACGCTTCCCAAGACGTTTTCAGGAGATCTTCGATCCACCCTCGGAACTGCCGCGTGCTCGATGCAAACCATAGCGACAGAAACATGGGGTCATCTCACCTTCATCACCCCTTCTCGTAAGAATGCAATCGTAAATGTTCCGTTCTCTACACAAATGCGCATTAATTCGGCGGGGTCACCTCCTACGTAACCAAATTCAATGCCGTGCTGGAACTTGTCAGTACATTGTCGAAATAGTGTAACATCCCGCTTACAGACTCAACCCAGCTCTTGAACTCGCCGTGGGTGGCAATCCGTACACGATGGCCCTCAGCGAGCAGTCCTTTTGCAAGTGCGATGTAAGGCTGGACATCCCCTCGCGATCCAATAGTAAGGAAGGTGAAGTGCAACGACTTCTCTGGCTTGAATGTCAAGAACGTTGACGACGTGGACGTGAACATCACGGCAGGGACGGAGTCGCTCATATTTTCAGGTGGGGATCTTGGGTCTACATCTTCCCTGAGTGACGCATGAATCCCAAGCTCTTCCAAGAGGAGCGCGTCGCGTTTCCCAAGGGTGGGTACGACTGGTCCAGCCTCTGCTTGGCGCCTTCGCACATCTTCGATCTGCTTCTCGAGGACGCCAATGAAGGCTGCTCTGCGATCCTGTTGACTAAATTCAAGGAAAAGCTCTTCGTGACCTTTGACCATGACAACAAGACCATAATGGCCAAAGCGGAACGCCTTCGAAGGTTCAGTTGACAATATGTCACGCATGGGAAGAATCATCTAATGAGGATCAGTCACTTGTTTCTTGCCAATGATTTACTCCTCACCCTCGTCTTTGAAGTCAAGGACCCACTGGATTTAAAGCATAGATAATTGCAAGAAATATAGAGACGGCCAAATACGGGAAGAACGCGGAAGATGTAGCCAGGAAAATCTGTCAATTATCAGCCTTTTGAATGGCGGTTATGATGAAGAACACAAACATCCAAGAAGTCTTTCTTTGTCGTCAAAGGCAAACGATACTTGGAACTTCTCGATCATCTCAGTATCTATGGCGGAATCTGGGGCTTCCAGAACACTATATCCAAGTTCTGCGCCAGGGACTGGTCCAGTAGATTGTTGGGTGCCAGAAGAATACACCTCCGTTACTGATTTGCCATCTTTTTGTATTGTTGATTGTTGACTACTCGAACCAGAGATACTCGAAGTTCTTCGCGGCATCTTTAACCATGAAGGGACCGACACCCAGCTAGTTGCCAACGAATGATCTTGGGGCGCTTGTACAGGTTCGCTGGATGAGGTAAAAGGGGGATATGTGTGGCTTGGGTGGCTGTTATCAGAGTGGCGTAGCTTGGGGGTGTGAGGACTCTCCGTAAGTTCGCCCACGTCGTTTGCACCGAGGATAGCTGCGGGCGTAGGTGGGAGGGAAATTGGAACAAAAGAAGAGTTGTCTCGTTTCTCCACGTGAGTGAACTCCTCATGCTCATCCGGCTGACCAGGTGAAATTGCGGCACGACCAAGGGGGAGTTCTTGGAAAGGACGTAGGAGGGCCGACAATCGAAATGATGATGATGATCTAGAAGCGGCTTCAGGGTACGTTTGAGCATGTTCCGAAGTGCCGATGCGAGAATTGGGGGTAGATCGGGGTACAGTGGTGTCGATAAGTTGTTCGGTGGTTGGAGACTCCTCGGCCTCTGGAACGAAGCGCCGAGTGGATGCGATAGCATCTCGAATCTGTTCAAGAGCCGCTGATATATCATGAAAATATGTGAAGAAATACGAATCGACCGCAAGGTCCTCATTCCCATCGACCACCTTTACTTCAATAGTTTCGCGAAAGTCAAGAGCGCTTGATTTATCCACGTCGATGATTGTCGAGTAGGGAATTGCTATCTGTACGAACCGGATCAGACAGTGGGGGTACCAGGAGATCTGAGGGATGCACCTTGACGCTTTCCCCCATGTTCTGTGTCTTGAATATTACCCTTCGAATCGCCTTGACCCATTCCGCCCTACTGGGAACAGAATCCGCACACAGGTAGATGGTCTTCGTGTTTGTGCGAAGACGAATATCTCTTTCTTGGTATGGATCACAAGCTATGGCATATCTCAGATCTACCACACCACGCGGGAAGTAAGGATCCTGGAAAAATATAAATGGCGATCGGGCATTAAGGCCTTTGAACGCTCACAGAAGATGATTGATACCACGAAAGGGCATCATTCTTCAGAATGAACCAGTGTTTAACCCAGCGCTTTGTCCGCTGGGCTTTCTTGTGTAAGGATCCTGACTTAAGCACTTGGTCCTAGGCAATGAAGTCTATGACAGCGGTTGACAGGTAATGTCAAATAGACAGACCTCTCTAGAAGGCATGTGCGCAAAGAAGCAGAGGTAGGAATTGGTCAGGTACATGTAACCTTGGAGCACTGGAACATATTGAATTTGACGCTTGGTAATGGAATCACCAGCATGGCATACTCACAGACCGAGCGCATCAGCCAGCAGGGCATCTCTGAACAAACGGCCGTCAGAACCATCGTATCAAATGGTCAGAGATGGTGTATTATCTACCTGCAATGACCTCGTTTATACCGCCAATATCAAACACCTCGGCGAGTTTCTCTGCGAGCCGTGCCCGCCTGCTCAGCTTCACAGTCTTGATTGTTGATATACTTCCGGAGCGTTCCGTATGGCGTCGCAAATCGAACTTGGGAAAAGCATGCTCTAAAACGGGCGAGAGGCCTATGGGCCTGTCTTTCCTACTGGCTCTACGGCTGGGTGCAACGGACTTGGGAAGTTCAAAGTCGTCCGCATCTGTATCCTCGTCAGATATCACTGATCGTTGCAACTGTTCCTGGCCTGAAGATAAGTCGGCGGGGTCCTCTGACGTGCCATCGACTGCAGGCAAAATGTGCAATGATTCCTGTCGACGAGAGCGGGCTACAGGACGGTAAATCGTGTGGATAGAGGATGCCAGTGTCGTTGCTGAAGGGCATAAGAACTCGCGAAGAATCCTGTAGTGGACGAGGGACTCACTATGCTTTCCATCGTCATCACTGTCCGACTCCGCTAGACTCGAGTCATGATTCATAAGTTCGTCGTCGATCTCCGGGTCATCCACCAGGGGAAGGGCTTGCAACGCTTGGATAAGAGTTTGAGTCCCAGCACGCATCTTGTAGGCCAGAAGCTAGTTAGATGCAATTAGGGGAGGAGATCCACGACACTTGCCGACATATCCCCCTGGAATGTCGGGACCGAAGATTCGGGGCGCTGCTGGGTCGGAGACGAGGGCCTAATAAATGGTGATTCATCACTCATAATATGCTTAGTCGGTGACGATTCTGAACTGGGAGAAGCGGAGGTGGTGACATTGTCGGCCAGCTGTGCCGCGGCACGGCCTTCTACAATAGGCGGATGTCTTATTCGAGAACTCACACAAGGACATAGGGCGCTACAACTACCTTCGAGGTCACCCGTACTAGCGGTCTGGCGTTCTTTGTCTCTTCGGCTTTGCGAAACGAAACGCTTGGGACTGCCGGGCAGGCTGAGACGTTGGGACTTAGGAGAGTGTTGGGACTTGGATCCAACCGACTTGCTCCTTCCTAGTTTGTCTGAGGTTCGCTCGACGACTCTCCGGACTATCTCCCTAGGAGAAGTTGAGGAAGGTCTGGGTGGGTTATCGTTCTCAGCTGTGTTTGAAGACCTCGAACTTGGATCCTGCAAGGAGCTATGGACAGGTCTGGATCGTGGGAGGGGAGAAGGGGACATCATCACAGGCCTTTGGACCAGACAGAACAACCTAGAGCTAGACAAAGGCTGTTCGGAAGGTTCTGTGGCGCCGTGCTATATGTCAGATGATGATGTGTAACTCTTTAATCCGCGGTCAGAGCCGAGCCGACGAGCCTCGCGGACGAGCCGCCGAGCGCCGAGCGCCGAGGACGAGGAGGGTGAGGGCGGGAAACTAACTCACGTGATCTAAATTTCCCGAACGAAACGTGTTCGATGCGTGTAGGGCTATTAGGTACAGTGTGTGCAGGACTATCCCTCACATATACTGACCTCCTCCACGCCCACTCATCTATACCCCTCGCTTCTTACATACTATCATTCATGTTCCAACAGCGCAAGCTAAGAGGAGAGATATGCATCGGCTTCGCTTCGTTTTTTTCGTATGTCCTCTCTGTATTCTCTTCCCTGCAACTCTAACTTCGTTCCAGCTTTGCCGCGGTCATGCTGCTCATCTTCGTACACGTCAGTTTTCTCGCATAAGGCCTTCTTTTACTCTCTATCTTATCATGTCTCAAGGTCGGCCAAATTAGTACTTCCTCCGTTCCTCGAGGGATAGCCATGGTATGTTATGTGTCACGGCTTCGGGCGTTATAAACAATAATCGAGCAGGTGTTGTTCTTTCTAGGCACAAGTCAACATGTCACAATATGGGTGCGCTTCGTGATCAAAGTCAAACTCTCGGCCGTCACCTCACCATTCCTTCAGGCAAACACTGGCTAAAGGACTGGGAGATCCCATCACCGGATTGTACGCGAGTAACGCATCCGCACCACTAAAGTCGGAGGCAGGGATCCGTCAATGGTACAAATTTGGGCTCTATTCTTACTGTGGATATCTCAACAACACTGCCGGCACTTGTACAAACACTACCGTCGCCAACAAGTATCAGCCCTATGATGCCCTCCTCGCCGACATGTCCCTAAACTACTCTGCGTTAACGATTTTCATCATTAACGGGACCTCCTCATTCGAAAGCCAATCAATGGCAAGCCATACCCATTCTGCCTACTATCTCATCCTCATTGGAACAATTTGCACATTCTTTGCACTGGTGATGTGCGCTGATTTCTTCATTTTTGTCGGCTCGATTGCTAACAATTGGGCTTCCCAGTGGCGTTGTCAAACATACGCTAGCTTTTCTTGCATCTGCATGTCTAGCTATCGTCGCAACTGTGTTAGTCTTGACAGCTGCCTCCATCTGGACATCTGCCATCAATAGTTCAGAGTCTGTGAATGTGCTTATCCTAAACACGACGAATATTCCCTTGGGGATCAAAGTCTCAAGCGGCTCTGGCTTGTCGCTTTTGTGGGCAGCCGTTGGCTGTTTGGTTGCTTCTCTTATCCCATACCTGATCAGGTATGGTTTCTCCTTCCACCTTTATATGGAGACCGCGACCTAAGCACTCTTGCTTCTACAGTTGCTGCACCTTCAAAGGATAGGCAGTTATAAAGAAAAGGCCGTATCGCCTCGTGCATGTCTTTACCACGATGTGGATTTCGATTCTTATTTACGACTATGAGCATTGTTGGAAACCAACTATCGCACGATCTGACGGACACTTATGGATAACAAACACACGTCGATATTTAGCTGATCTAGACGATTGTATCAATGTATCAATACCAGAGGCCAATTATAGGTGTCTTCTTGTCCGAATCGTAAAGGGATGTTGCTGCGGACAGGATGTTCGCTTGGTCAGGCTATTGCTTCGATTGGCGCTCGACCGCGGTCACTTGTGCTGTACAGTAGTCGCCTCCCACGTTATTGGCACCGTGACGGGGGCCCCGGGGCATCGTGAAGCGGAAAGGCTCTGGTATGGAGGGGGAGGGGTGTACCATGCTTCATGCATCATGGGCCAGCAACGTATATGAGGAAGAAGCTGATGGAATGATCGTGATTAGGGGGTTGGTACGGAAATGGCCGTGTGGGAAAGTTGTCGTATTGTTTGTCACGCGTTGTGCTGATTCCGCAGCAGCTTCACGATCCCTTCATCATCATTTCACTCGGGCCCAACGTCTCTGCCTCTTTCATCTCCCTCTCTCCCCCTTCTATCTCAATCTCCATATCCACTTTCTCCTCTCCTAACACTAGCCATGTCCGCCGATTCAGATAATTACTGGTCCCTCTTAAACGACGAGAATGTCAAGGCAGACCTGCCTTTCTTCGCTCCACTCCCTCAGGCGGACGCCCCTCCCGTCGAGTCATTCGAAAGCGAATTCGCGGAACTAGACTTTGAGCCCGTCCAGTTACCCATACTACAAATACAGGATCCCTTTTCCACCCTTCGTGACTCAACGCCGGTTTTTGCTTCGCCGTCCGTACTCACTCACTCGACTGATTACGACTTCGCACCATCCGAGTACTCTTACGTAGACTATCCCCAATCCAACTATTCCATGCCGTTGGACACGGCCTTCCAAAGCGTTAGAGTCAGCTCGGATTATGGTGGCGTCGATGCCATGCATGATCCCATGTACTCGTCTCAGTTCACCAACGATTTATCCTCCTTCGGACCCCTCCCTCCCTCCCCCCCAGCTTCTCCGCCCCTCCGTATGGCCAAGGCTCAGTCCGATTATGGTCCATCCAAACGTCATACCCACTTCACCATCTCCCCAGAAAACTTGTCCCTTCCCCGTCAGCAAACGATTACACCGTCTGCTCCCCCAGTTCTCCCCGTCCAGGCGGCACCGGACACCCAGTCTCACTCGGGACCTGGTAGGATGCATCAATGCCCTAACTGCAGTCGCGGTAATGCATATTCATCTGGGTAATTGTCAATAGCTCACTCCTCATGCCAGCCTTCGCGCGTGCGTTTAACCTCAAAACGCACATGGATACGCACAACCCGGACAGGTCAAAACCGTTTGTATGCCCTCACAGTAGCTGCAAACGGTCTTTCAGCCGCAAGCACGACCTTCAACGCCACCGCACCGCCATACACCGCGACCAGGCCTCGGCATCGTCAGTTTACTCGGATTCATCCCGCGTCTCCAAGATTGGTGTCACTACAGGTACCAGGGCATGGTGCGAAAAGTGTGGGAAGGGCCATGTCGGCCGTGAGGGAGGCTGCGAGTGCAATGACGTCAAGTAGACTTTGACTGTTGCCGAGTAATATCGTTGTAAGAATCCCCAGTTCGCCCTCCGGGCATCACCTTCAATGACCCCCTCTTTTAGTGCGTCATCCACCTCCATCCCAATTCCCGCGGCACGTCCCGCCACCAGAAGATGGTTGCTACTATTCTCTGTTCATTTAAACAGAGGACAGCGACCTCGATGTAGGTTGTCCACGCATTATATTCGCCGTTTGACGTTTTGTGGCGTCGTGCACTCTGTGTCAAATGTCATTCCAACGGTCGAACGATGCAACTCATATACCATGGTAGTCCTTTACATTTCTTGATTTAGTTTTGGTGTCGTCCCTCCTCCGTTGTATGCGTATGCAGAGTCTCTGATTACTGATTACCCTGTTTTGTTGACCCCTTTCGTTGACTCCTGCCCCTGTAGAGAAATGGAAATTGCTTGGTTTATTTAAGGAGCGTGACGAGGCCGAATGAGATGGATGAGATGAGATGACCGGCCCGATGCTGACACTTAATGTGTCAGTGATCATGAACAGAACAAATCAACACGCGGGGGCGGGGTGGCACAGTGGGGATAGCTTGATAAAGGGGGTAAAGCCACACCCTGCTGCTGTTTCGATCCCCCCCCTCCCCTAATAATGGCTTTGCAAGCCATAGCCCTGGCAAGGGTCTGCCAAGATTGGCTAAAGATAAGGGATCAGATAAGACCAGGAATGCTAAATAAAAACCAGCCGACTGACCCTCAGAGGGGCACCGTGGGAGATGGACAGACAGGCCACCTGGCACCCTAGAGAAATCTTCGGACCTAGGGTTGGTTAGTCATAGCAGACTCCGGAGTTCCCCCCCTCCGGTCAAGCATGGCAAGGCTGAGACCTGGGACACCATTGCGAATCTGCAGGGATTAACCCACGCCTTCAGGCAAAAGCAAAGCAGGTGCCTGGGGACGGGAAAGGGGATTTCCCCCCGGACCGTAGCAGGATGGGGCAGTCCCCCTACCCTGGCTCGATCGACCTAACTCCTCAGTCGGTTATCAGGGGAATAAGACCCCTGGTAGCTTAAGTTGAAGCAGGCCCGCCTAAGGTATGCCGCGCCGAAGGTTGGACCCTCGCAAGAGAAGTCCTTAGGGAATTTTTTTAGCTAGCCGGGAACCTCATAGCGGCAAGAGCCATCGAATCTGCAGCAGCCATGGCGCAACTCATCCTCGTGGAATGGCAAGCCAGCGGGAAACCCATCCCAAACCACCTCGTCATCCTCACAAATGACGCAGGGTCCATCAACCGAATGACCAATTTCGGCCCTCACCCCACACAGCCAGTTTCCATTGCTTTCAGGAACATCGCTGACCAACTACTTTCTGCCTTCACCAGGTTAAAGATCACCGTCCGTTGGGCACCAGCCACGCGCCACCCCCCGGGCTTCACCCGAGGACGCTCCCTCGCCAAGTTCTTTGCGGCGACCCCCCCGCCCCCAAACTTCACGGACACGACCTCTATCGATGCTGTCCGAGCCACGTTGCGGCAAGCAGCCATCTCAGCCTGGGCTGAGAGCTGGCATGCCGCGGAACGAACCTCCCATGCATACACCGAGGTCCTCAGAGGACCGCCCGATGGCAAACTAAGCCGTGGCCTCAGAGCCATGGCCAAAGCTAAACCAAACAAAAAGCCGACGAGGGAAACCGAGTCGACGCTTTTCCGCTTCCTCACCGGACACGCCTTCACCGGCAAATATGCTCAACGCTTCCACGCAGAGCGCGCCATTTCCTCTGCGTGCGAATGCGGTTTCGACCCACAAACAGTCAACCATGTCGTGTTTGACTGCCCTCGCTACAACGCGGCGCGCTTGGCCACCCCACGCTTCGACTTCGACGACCGAACTGGTCGACCGATCAAGCGTTTGTGTGGAGTACTGCAGAACGCTGGACGCACCAACGCGCTGCTCCAGTTTTTAGAGAACACAAAGGCCTGCTTTAAGCCCAGACCGCTGAGAGACCCAGGATAAATCTGGCACCTCCCTCACTTGTCCACCTTTCTGAGCGCGAGTCGCTGCGAGGGCTTGGTTGATATCAGCCCGGTTCTTGTTGTTTAAATCCCCCCTCCCACCGTCACTTCACTCCATACCACGCGCTAGACCCTGCTAGCCAGTTACAGCCCACTTTGTCTTTAGTTTAAAACCGGCCCGATCCGGGACCGCGTCTTTACCATTGTGTATGTTGCGGAATACAAATGCTGACTCAAAAAAAAAAAAAAAAAAAAAGAACAAATCAACACACTTGCCTGCCCCTTTTCAACGTCTCTTTTTTTTCGACGTCTACCATGGCTTCCGGTAAAGTTGAATCTGCCCAAAGTACAGATATAGGCCGTTATGTCATCGACCCCACTCTTGCCATCGACCTCACCCTAGTCCGTCCAAACTACTTGACGTTCGATCAAGGTGCAAAAGTCTCCGATACCGACAACTGGTGAGCCACCGAACCCCTACAAACGGCGCAGTTTTCTTATCAAACCCACTTAGGTTGAAAATATCGGACGGCACCCATGTTGGGCTGCAACTTCTGGAGGATCAACTCGCGCGCGAGAAGGTCATGCACTTCGATCATGAGCGCATTCCAGAGCGTGTTGTGCATGCCCGCGGCACGGGTGCCTATGGCTACTTCAAAGTTTACGATGACCGGGCATCTAAATACACTTACGCGCCCGTCTTGACCGACCCGTCACGCACGACCATTGTCTTTGTACGTTTTAGCACAGTTCAAGGCTCTCGTGGTAGTGCGGTACGGGGGGTATTTTCGAAATTCCTTCTGCGTTGAAACGATGTATTTTGTCTCAGGACACCGTTCGAGACGTCCGCGGTTTTGCCAAGTTTTACACGGAGGAAGGAAATTGGGACCTGGTCGGCAACGACATCCCCGTTTTCTTCATACAAGAATCGGACAAATCCCCTGATTTTGTCCATGCCGTCAAGCCCGAGCCCCATGATGAAGTGCCGCAAGGCCAGTCACAACAATTTTTGGGACTTCGTTGGCTTACAGCCAGAATGTAAAGTCGCCTCTGCTTTTAAAAACCCCTTTCTTCAAAACATACTTCGTTTTACCAGCCGCTAACATGGTCATGTGGGTTATGTCGGACCGTGGGATCCCGCGGTCGTTCAGGATGATGCAAGGCTTCGGTGTTAACACCTACATTCTTCATACACTCAACGGAGAGCAATTCTTCGTCAAATTCCACTGGATTCCCGAACTAGGAGTCCATAGCTTGGTCTGGGACGAGGCTCTCAAGATTTCAGGCCAAGATACTGGTACGTTTTCCCCTGGATATATTTCAGTAGAGCCTCATCAGCTGGCTAGACTTCCACCGGAAAGATCTGTATGAGGCCATAGAAAATGGAGCTTTTCCGAAATGGAAGTTTTGCATCCAAGTCATTCCGACGTCAAAGGAACATGACTTCGATTTTGACATTCTTGACGCTACCCCAAAATATGGCCCGAAGAACCCGTGCCCCTTGAAGAAATCGGGGAGTTAGTTTTGAATCGCAAGCCAGACGAGTTTTTCCCTGAAGTTGAGCAAGTCGGGTTCTGCACCGCCAACGTCGTCCCTGGCATTGGATTCAGTGACGATCCCCTGTTTCAAGGTCGCAACTTCTCGTCTCTCGACACCCAGCTATCCCGCCTGGGCGTGAACTGGCAGGAGGTACGTTTCTCATGGCATGAGTGTGGAAGGTCACCTGCTCATTGGCCAATAGTTTCCCGTCAATCAACCTGTTTGCCCCATTTTCAATCACCAACGTGACGGGCAGATGAGACACCGTATCACTTATACGAAGGTTCTGAACTGCATCGACTTCAAGCTGGCGAAGGAAGTCGCAACGAACGTCGGCAGCATCGTCCCTGACAAACCTGGGAGGGAAAACCACGGGAAGACTAGCAAATCACTTTCACAATTTTATTACGCCCCAAAGGTGCCCACTGTTGTCGAAAGGCGTGTTGCTATCCTCGTTGCGGATGGCTTCAACCTCGAGGAGGTAAGAGTTGTGCATAACGCCCTGTCAAGTGTTCCGAAGGCCAGGACTTTCATCATTGGGCCCCGTCGTGGAGAAGTCTATCTTTCTGGGGCCGAACGTGCTGTCGGGAAGGGAATCAAGGCTGACCATCACTTCGAAGGACGGCGTTCGACGCTATTTGATGCTGTGTACATCCCTTCTGGCGACCACATCGACGAGCTGGCCAAGAGCGGACGAGCTGTACAGTATGTTAAGGAAGCTTTCGGTCACTGCAAGGCGATCGGCGCTGTGGGCACTGCTATTGGATTTCTGCAGAATATCGTCGATCTTCCTGGAGTCGAGTTTCAACATGAAAACAGCGCAAACGTGAAGTCTTCATTTGGGGCTACCACCACCAGCAAACTCGACTCTAAGGCTGCGGCTACCGATCCTTTGCAAATTACTGTAAGCCTGGCTCAAAGGACTTTACGGTCGAGTTTGCCTACGTGGTAAGTCGCCACCGCTGCTATGAGAGAGAAATGGAGGATTTGACGTCTCGGGTTGCCTATTGAACGATGAATAAAAGAGCTGTATCCTCTAAGTCTCGAGTTCCTGTATTTTGTTCGAGTAGTGACAACATTATGATGTATTTTATCGTTCCCAAAGCAATGTAGCGTTACGTCGCCGGGCGGGCCGTTGCCGTACAATGATGGACTTGAGCGACTTGCATCCTCAGGATGATTATTCACATCGGTTTTTCATATGGCATGAATGGATACAAGTAAGTCGTATTAGAATCTGCGTCATCCTTGGCCTTACCTAGTTGACCATCACAGGCGAATGGCCCTCTGACGGCGCAGAATGTCTTTGACTATTTCGCGAGCTCAATGTTCTATGATAAACAGAGTAACAACCAAATGCTGCGGATGCAGACAATGCACACCGGCGTGCCTATAAGTAACGAGGCGGAAGAGCTCAAGTGAGTAATTCTGCGTTTGCCTAAGATTAATTCGATGGAATCCTGGCAGACGTTTCGTCGGTGTCGAGTTTGCCGTCGTGCATGCTCAACCACCGTCTCTGTTCATCATTCACAAACGAGAGCGTATTTCCCCTGAAGAGAGTGAGCCTTGGCTTGCGAGGACACTCCTACTTAGGAGTCTGATACTATGATCTTCACTATAGCTCGCGCTTTGCAGGCGTATTTCATTATCAACAACAGGATATACCAGTCCCCCGACATGTACACCGTTTTGTCCAATAGGCTGGCGAGACGACCACCTCCGCTCGATCGCCCAACCGCTGACCTTTTGCTTTTTTTAGCTAACCTCGCTCTATTCTCTCGAGTCGTCGCTGGACATCCTGC
>WTXC01000311.1:0-19364 GCA_022496195.1 Lactifluus subvellereus | reverse complement strand
GTGGAACGCGGCGGTGTGTTGCTAGGCGTGGAGGCGAGGGAAGTGTCTGGGCTGTACTCCTCAATGGTAAAGAGCGAACCAGAGGGAGTAGGAGCGCGCTCAGGAAGGTCATCGTCTTCCTGTGTCAAGCGGCTGGGACCAGCATCATCCTGCCTCCAATCCGCTGCTGGAGCGGGATTGGATCCGGATTGGCGGGCAGGGTGATGCGCTGCTCAAGCGTCTTTAAGACGCGCTGTGTAGCTGGCTGTCCAATGTTAGCAGCGAGTGTCATCGCGCTTGCAAAGGACGGATAGAAAGTCTTGCCACTTCGTTCCGCTGGACGAAGGGCTGTGTGGATTCTACTGTGCGCGTGTCAATCCCAGAGGGACTGATTGCAGCAACAGTAGCAAAGGCAGGAGAGGGAAGCGCAGCGACATTGCCAGATGGACATGTTCGCGCTGCTTGCCCTTGCGTCCTGCACGTGTCCACGAGAGAACTTTGTCTTGCTTAGGGACTTGCGGCCTTGCGGCGCTTTCCCTTTGTATGATGAGGAGGATTGGTGGTCGAGTTGCTGATGGAATGAAGGGGGTCCCTTCCGTCGCTTGACCGCGGAGAGCTTCTGTGCTTGGGCAGAAGTAGGATGATTTGCGCTCGCTTTCTTCCCATTGGCAGCATCCCACTGCGATAGGCAGAAGTTCTTGACGATTGGGATGGCAAGGTTGGAGATGGTGGCTCCAACAAGAATGAGGGGAATGGTTTGAGACCATTGCGCAGGCAGCGCATTGAGAAGCATCATTGCTTGAATGGTAGGAGGAATCTTGACGTCAATAGCGTCAAGGCGGTCATAGATTCCTTGCAGATATTCAATCTGCGGGGAAGGATGGCGAGAGGGATCGATGCGGAAGTTGGATGCGAGACGATATTGCTGGTAAGCATAGGAAGGGGAGGATCCGGCATACTGGGCTTTGAGATATTCCCAAATCTCCGGAGCATCTTTCCTTCCCATCGCATCCTGAAGGGACGGTGTCATGCGGAGTAGGAGGTTACCAACTGCAAGATCGTTGGTGGCATTCCATTCCTCGCGAGCAGCTACAATGTTCGCAGGAGGATCAGGTATGTCAGCCCCAGCAGCCACTGCGGCTGCGACAGCAGGGTCGACCGGAAAGGGATCAAGGCGGGCAGTAATCCGCCAGAGTTTCTGTGTCTTGAGGAAGGGTTCCATGGCACGAACCCACTTGGCATAGTTAGTGCCGTCCAAGACAGGGACCAGAGATACGAGAGCAGAGGACATTGCTGGAGGTAGATTTGATGTGAGAAAGGCGTCTGGAAGAGTAATCAGCATATTGACTATGCGAGTGAGAACTCAGAAAAGGATCGCGCTTTCTCTCCAGGTCCTGCTCAGCTACACTGTTGCCAACAGTGAGCGGGATGTAAACTCTGTGACTGGTTGCGTAGTGCGGCCTTGAATTAATGCAGTTTGCATAGTATTGTCGCGAAATGAATACGCGACAATCCCGCGCAAAATGCAAGAATTGGAAGGCGCATAGAGATGTCTCAAGAAGACCTCTTCGCCGCTTTCAGGTGTAACCTTCATAGTGTATTGATCACTGTGCAGGTCCCGCCTGGAAGACGGATCAAGGGGACTCCTTGAGTCATCCCTCACTACTACACTGTGGGCAAACACATCCCTCATGACCATAGTGGTGCGCAAGTCTGGAGTTTTGTCAAGACTAGCGGGCCAATGTGTCCATGCGCGATATGTTCCCATAGAGTAGCAATGAGGGGAACGATCGCGTGGAGGAGGATCAGCAACTCCAATCTGCTGGCCATGAAGGTGAAAGGGTTACGCAGTGAGTGCTTCACCAAGTAGCCAGTTCAGCTTCAAGGCGAGGAGAGAGAAATTGCAGAGCCTTCTACAGGCGATGGTTCTCTCTATCACTGCAAAGAGCGTCTGATAACGTGTGTCGTTGACAATGTTGTTATCAGAATGTCTATGCTGCGTTGTTTGCCAGCGTAGCCCAGACATTCTGGTAACAGCTATTGGCAACGACGCGCATTAGAGACACAAGAGTCTTTGGGGAATGCTCATGATGGTGTACTGATCTAGTACGCCATGACAAGCGTTCTCCTGCTTGCTTGCTTGTCAGTTGCTGACGAGGCTCACAGCGAAGCACCTCTGATGATTGTGTTAACAACCATCAGCAGTACTTTGCTGTGTGGTCTTCGTCAACATCTGACAATCATCAAAGAGGGAGGCATCCCATGCAGCCTAGGCGTGCACATGTGCGGCTTAGAGGTTCTCTTCATCATGATTGACGAAGAGAAGCACTAACCTGCGCAAGTGAATGCAGCAGGACAGCTTGACGCTGTGCGCAACAGTGTGCAGCCATGAAGGCGCATATTGCAGCCATTGAAGGCGCAAAGAGCAGAGGCAGCTCGCAAGAGCGCCATGGGCAACCAGGGCCCATAACCTGTTGAGCAGCACATAGTGCGCATACAACCAGGGAGTAAGAGACTCACTTATACAGCGACAAGTAGAAGTCAGAGTACTACTGATTAGTGCGTACTACCAAGGAGCTTATATACACGAAGGACAGGAGTGACTGGTCACTATGTGACAGTAAACTAATAACCGTAAAGGAGTGTCCTTGTAAATCCCATAAGGGGATTGCTCTACTCAACTAGGGCGTGGTATAGAGCCCCTAACCGGATGCACGGCTATGCCGGCTTGTGTGTTTCCGGTTCAACAGACTGAATATTCACTAAGTGTAGATATTGGTTAGGCTGAGATCCCAACCAATATTTCCTGAGCATCTGGTTGGATTAGGCGGACACTGAATGAATATTCATTGGGTATTGATATTGGTTATGCTGACATCCCAACCAATATTGCCTGAGTGTCAGGTCAGATTAGGTGGATACTGATTGAATATTCATTGGGTGTCGATATAGGTGTGGTTAGATCAGGCAGATGCTTACCAGATATTCACTCAGAGTATGAAGCAGTCCGCCTGACAGGCCAATCAATACACCATTAGTCTATTCAGCTCAGGCGGATATAGATATAGAATTGATTGACTGTAGATATGAATCCGCCTGACAGTTCAACTAACATTTTGTGTAGGTATGGTCGGATCAGGTGGACAACTACCATATATAGACAGTGTGAATTATACTTTCCAGCATGACACCTACAGTGCTACGTGTTACTCCAGTGGGTCACGCTGCATTCACAATTCTTGGGTCAACCGGAACCTACCAGACCACATCTGTCCGGTTGCAACTGGTTGGGCAGACTGTATTTACTAATATATGATACACCTTGTATTTACTAACTACACAGATTTGAATAAATGGTATTTGACCTCATCAGCAAGACTCAAAAACCCTTAATTTGTCTTGATGGCCTTAATTTTGCCATTAAGGCAACTAAGTCTGTTAAGGCAGATTGTTGACTTAAATTGAACTTAGAAATATAGCACTAAGACAACATTAAGAACACCAAGGGATGAAGTCAATAAAAACATTTGGCTACCAAGAAGTAAGAAGCTGCCAAGTCCATAAAGGTGATATAAGTCTAAGGCAATAGAAGTGCACAATGACCGGCTGTATGATGTAAGCAATATCCGCTGCCGCCGCCGCCACTGCCACCACCGCTGTGCGTGCCGCTGCCGGGCCGCATGCACTTTCACCTGTTGCGGGGTGTCTGCGGCTGCTGTGTGTGCTGCCACCGGGCCACACACTTGCAATCTCGCGTACGCATGATGTGTACGCGTCCTCCGCCACTTGCCACGTAGCGCCCGCCGCCACTGTTGCTGCGCGTGCTGTCACCGGGCCATGCGTGCACTGTACACTCTAGAATTTTGTCCCACATAGAGAAAGCTAGCTTATACAAGTATAATAAAGATAAAATACGTGCACCACGCGCACGCAATCTCGCCCATGCGCCATGTGCGCCCTCACTCCCTCCAGTCGTCGCGCAGCGCCTGCAAGGGCTGCTGTTGCTGTGTGTACCGCCCGCCGGCCATGTGCCTGCGGTCTCGCGCATGCGCCATGTGCACTCTCGTCTCTTGCTGTTGGTATGCATGCCGCCGCTGGGCCATGGGGGCGCTGTGTCCGCTCGTGCCTCCACTCGTTGTCGCGCAGCACTTGCTGCTGCGGCTGCTGCGCGTGCTGGCACCGAGCCAATGCTGCAGCAGTGCCGCCGTCACACTGCTGCCACAGAAACCACCACCGTCGTGACGTTGCTCCAGTTTCCACCGCCACTGCCACTGTTGCTGCTGCTGCTGATGGCGTAAAGCTGCCGCCGTCGCACCGTTGCTGCAGCTTCGCCACTGCTGCTGCGGCTGCAGGTGTTGCTATTGCGTGTGCACCCTCTGCTCACGTGTGCCTGGGCCTGCCATTGTTGATAACCTGGAACACATAGTTAGCATATAAATACTAACTATCTTACTTACCTTGCCTTTGCACTTGCACTGGCTTTGTGATGCCTAAGGCAAGCAAAAACTGTAGTTAGTAGGAAAAGAGTGCGGAATTACATACTGTAAGTGAAATGGCGAAACGAACTTAGCAAATTTTTTTGCAACAAATGAACACACAAACACACGCAAACACAACACGAAAAAAAAATTGAACAAGTCAACGGCCCCATCGTCTCAACTACTGTACTGAGCCACGCGCATAGTTCGTAGCTTGCTCCTCACAACACACTGATATAAAGTAAGTAACATGACCATGATATACAGCTAATTATTCTCTATTTTGCAGGTATTGTTGTGCCCATCGGGTATGAACATGCCCCAGGGTGTGCCTGCTGCATCGCCGCCTACGTGCCCGCGTGCACCACCACCACCACCACTTCTTCCACCTCCACCTCCTACTCCACCTCCACCTCCACCACCACCACCACCACCACCACCACCACCTCCTCCTCCTCCTCCTCATCATCATCACCACCTTATCGTAACTACCGCGTCACCATCACCACTGCTGGCTACGTCACCACCACCACGTCACCACGCAGGAGTTCGCCTCCTAGCCAACAGGTATGTGTATGTTCTTATTTTTATTTTTTTATGTAGGGCTAACGCGGCTGTCAAACAATGGCCAAGAGGGCTCCCAAAGACAGGGGGGGCGACAACCAGCCCACGACAACGACGATGACGGTGACACCGCAGTGACTGTGACACCACGATGACGACCGTGACACCGCGACGACCATGACGACCACCGCGATGACCACGACTATGACCACCGTGACCATGACTGCGACGACCGCAACCACGACCACGACCATGACCACTGTGACACTGCAACAGTGACCACAACCACCGCGACACCGCGACGACCACGACCACTGCAACACCGCGACAGTGACCATGGCCACAACCACCACAACACCGTGACCACAGCCACGACCACCGTGACATCGACCACGACCATGACCACGACCACTGCGACACCGCGACAGCGACCATGGCCACAACCACCGCGACCATGACTACAGCCACCGCGACCACAACCACGGCCACCGCGACACCGCGACCACGACCACGGCCACCGTGACCACGACCGTGATGGTGCGGCTGCCATCACGCCAATAACAGTGCTGCTGTGCCATATGTTTATTAGGTTAATTATTTATTATACCTGTAAAATAGAGTAGTAACAATATAATGTGAATTTTGAGCCTCTTAAATGTGTGTAAATGCTAATTAAAACAGGCTTAAAAGTGTCTTAGCCACTACTTAAAAAGTTTAAGTTCACACAGCCATGAAAATTTAAGGCATCACAAGGCTGCTAAGTGGTAAATTAAGAGAATGATGTCTTAATTAAGAGGTGACCTTGCTTAATCAGTCTTAGGAAAAATTGGTCTTAAATTGGTCTTAGAAAAAATTTAAGGCCAATTAAGACCCATCAAGCACTTTTTGGTTTACCTAATGCTCACAGTGGAGTGCTGTCGCTGACGCTGCCGCTAGTGCTTTGAAGTCCGGTCCAGTCCAGTTTTTTTTTCCCCTTTTGGGGTGTAACCGGAACCGGGACCGCTTCACCGGTCCAAAGATTTTACTAAACTGGTGGACCGGACCATGAAGACCGGACCACATCAGTCTTACTCCGGTCCACCAACTGGTTTCAACCAGTTACAAAGTAAATGCAGTCCTAACTGGTTCCGACCAGTTAGGACTGGGATATTTTATTTTAAGTTCACTCTACTAATAACTACACTGTAGTATATACATGAATAATACACCTATTGCTGCCGCTGCTCCTGTTGCCACCGCTGTTGTTGCCCCCACGCCACTGCTGCGCCTGCTGTTGTTGATGCCGCCATGCCCGCTGTCGCAGCTGTTGCTGATGTCGCCGTTGTCACTGTGGCTGCTACTGACGCCGCCATTGCCATAGCCGCTTCCACCGTTGTCGTTCCACTGCTGCTACGCCTGCTGTCGTTGCTACTACTGATGCGGCTGTGGCCGTGGCCGCTGCCACCATTGGTGCTGCGCCTGCTGCTGAGGTGGCCATTGTGTCATTGTCGCTGACGCCGCTGTTGCCTTCGCCGTGCTGCAGTTGTCGCTGCATTGCTGCTGTGTCCGCTGTCGTTGCTACTGCTGATGTGGCCATGGCCGTGGCCGCTGCCACCATTGTCGCTGCAACTGCAGCTGACACCGTCGTTGTGGCATTATTGCTGATGCCACCATCGCCATCACCATGCCGCCATTGGCGCTGCGCTGCTGCTATGCCGCTGTCATTGCAACTGCTGACACGGCCGTGGCCGTGGCTGCTGCCACTGTTGTTGCTGCGCCCACTGCTGCTACTGTTTTTGACGCCGTCGTGGCCAGTGCTGCCGCCATCGCTGCGCTGCTGCTGCTGCTGTCGTGGCCAGTGCCATCACTGCACTGCTGTTGCCATCCATTGCTGTTCCCGCCAGTGCTGGTGCCGCTAGGGCTGGTGGTGCTAGTGCCCCACCACTAGTACCTGGAAAAGCGAAGTCAGCATTTTCATGATAGAATAGCACTTACATTTTTGTTGTGAAAGCTAAAACATACCTGCAAAACAAATAGGATCAGTGTTAAAGCTGTAACTTACCTGTGGCGTAGTGGAAATGAAGAAGTAAAGAGACTGTGCGGCTCACACAGCCATATTTGGTTGTGTCACGGTGTGACAGAAACCAGAACTTGGTGAAAATAGAGAACATAGCGATAAAACAAGATAGATGAGAGAAAACAAATAACCAGGACTAAAGATTTGTGTCCCACAGTAATAGACAGGGGGTGCCCGCCAAACAGAATAATTGTCTGTCTAACTACTTGCATGCTTTACAATACGAGTGTATGGACTTGTTTATCTTATCAATGCACCGGATCTCCTCCGGAGCGATTGCACATGATTCCGAGTTTATCCGAGTGCCCCCTATGAGCATCCGGTGCGCTTCCATCGCACTCCGCTCCGCTACTCCTCCGGTAGTGTGCTCCGCTTGCACCCTATTCTGCTGGCGCCGGATTGCCCCCTAACAAGGACCGCTGCCACCGCCCCTGCAGCTGGTGTTGTGGCTGCCAGCGCCACTGCTGGTCCTGCTGCCGCAGTTGCTGCACTCAGGTGTGAAGTGAGCAGCGTGAGGGTGGTGGTCCATGGGAATCAAAGTCCATAGCCGTGGGTTGGCAATGATACAACTGTAACCGATGATCCAATCATTTTTTGGTTTGGTCTGGTCCATAAAATATCACACCCGACTTACGATTTCCTTACATCGGAGTGTATATTGAATGAAACATGTATGGAATAGTGCAAAACTGATGGAGATACGAAAGCAATGTGAAAGCAACACGAAAGCGACATGACAGTGACGAAGGTGCATGCAAATGGAGGGGCAGTCTGTGAAATTAAATGACAAAAGGTGAAATGGTGATACTAGACTATTCCGCCGCCATCTCCGCAAGATCTTCTACGATTTCGAAAGCGTAGCATGTGCCTTACTGATGGATCGGTAGACCTCCACTATATCCTTCTTCGAGCCGGTCTTTGCGACGCGCGCAGACCTGCGTGGCAGTTTCGTGATGACAACACCGTCAAACTGTGTGGTTGATGGTGCACTCGCAGACGTCCTTGGATGCTTTCCAAGGGACTGCGTGGACATGCTCACATCGTCCTCGAGCTGGTCAGCTGTCCAGAGTGGGGGGTCAATGGATAGGCGTGCCTTGCGCTTGCGGGGCACGATTGAGCCGGTGACCTTGGCTCCTCCTTGATGACCACCTCGTGAGCACGATTGCGACCTAGATTGAATGTTATATCAAATTTGAGGGAAGGTATGATGGGCGCACCATTAGTACAACTCTTTTTCTGCCTCCAGCACGTATCGCATGCGAGGCCAACAGGTCCGACGCACTTCCCACTCTTTTGTGAACAGAGCTGGCAGGGCTATAGAATAGATAAGCTCAGAGACTTTAAGGAAAATCATGTACACACCATTGAGTGTGTGACTTGTGGAAGCTTTCCACGACATGTCTCTTGCTCAAGCTCCCTCTTGGTAGGCTTTTTGGAGGTCCCCTAGAAACAATGTGTAATATTAGCAGAGAATAAAGAAAGATATGAAGGCGGTTACTCACCACCTGCTGTTCCAGCGGTGACTCGCTGCCCTCGTCATCATTTTCGTCGTCATTGTTGTTTCCATCGCCGTCATTGTCATTGTCTCCTGCCACACTCTTTTGGGCGTCCTGGAAGGCCTTTTCCTTCAAGGCGAGCTCCCACTTCGCGTGTTCGAACGCAGCCCTCTCGGAATCCAACCTGCGGAGTTGCTCCACTCTGTCCTGGTCTGCCCGCTTGGCTGCGAGGCGCGCCTGCTCGACCCGGGAACGTTCTTCGTCATCGCGCTTTTCTTTAGCAGCAGCGTCCGCTTTCTTCTGCTCAGCGAGCTGCTCATCGATTCTTGTAATTCCTTTGGCACCCAGCTCGCCTATAGTGCTAAGGAGCGCCTGGTGCTCTGGCTGGCTTTTCTCCAACTGGTGGAGCTTTCCCTGTCAATGGATCCATTCAGCACGTCAGTTAGTGGTGTGAATGAAGGACAGGCGCACCAAGAGCATGTCCATTCCACCACACCAGCTCTTGGCCCTAGGTTCATCTAGGTGGCCATCGGATGCCTCACTAGGCCAAGTCTGATAGTGGGTAAATATTTCCAGCCCCAGATCGAGATTTAGGGCTTTGAGGTGATCGAGAAAAGCATCTGGTGCCTCTGATGGGCTTGGAAAAGACATCTGGGGCAACAAGGAAAGCAAGGTTGAACCAAACGCGTGTCGATGGGCTCTCATGTCGGATCAGTTCCTACTTCCCACGCTGTTGCCATGCGTGTGGAGTCCTGTCAGATTCGTGTCCAATGTTGTAATTATTACTAATATTTCATTTATTTGCCCATTCTGACGGACTCTGGATGTATAATCTGAACAACTCAAGGATAATAAATGTGTTTCAACTGTCAACAAAATCATAACTCATATACAGAATGCAGTTAGATATCAATCAAGTCAGAGGAGTTATTCATGGTCTAGGCCATATATAGTACACAAGTAAATACGCAAATGGAGTTATATTGAGTGCCTTCTGATGGTGGCACAAAGTGGAATTAGGTCCAACTGCGCTTCCTTGCTGGAGCTCTGTCACTCGGAATACAACTGTGTTTCGCCCGTTGCCTATGAAAATTAGTGTCCATGGTTAAACTGAAGAAGTAGAATGTACTTACAAGTCAGGGTGGGCAATAATGGCTTTGAAAATGCGCTCCACACGTTTCAGATTTGTTTTCCACTCAGGTCCGGTGCCTGAATATTCCGCTTGCCAATGGAGACACAGTAGAAGGCCGACGATACCTGTCCTTCCCGAGCGGCACCAGACTTGGGTCATGACTGACTTGCCCCCAGCCTTGAACACAGATGGTGGCAGTCTGCTAAGGTATTCTGTGAGCACCTGTCCGAATGCATCCAACGGAGGGTTAGTATCTGTCTTCATTAATTTTGCTGTCATCCACTCTTTCCACTCATTGGGAATGGACGATGAGCGGATCTCAGCAATTGTGAGGTCTGCCCGACCAGACTTGGATACAGATGTTTCTGCACGAAGCCAGAGAGCGGCAAGGGCTTGCCAATCGCGTCCAAAGGCGTCCCAGTCCACACCTGCAAGTCTAAGCTCTTCACGAAAGGGCTGCAGAGCAGGCGGGATGCTGGAAAGTCCGTAGTGACTTGGAGTAATTTTCAGCTATGCAATTAATGGAACAATGCACAAGTACATACCGCCTGTTGGACATGGAATCCAAAGGTGCCTTCACAATCGAATCTGGTGATGATTGTCCGATGTCCTATGCTCCTATGAAATCCCTGTCCACAATGGTATGTAAATTTTTACTCACAGCATCAGGGGTTCCACTCATTGGTGACTTCTTTTTTGGAGGTTGCAGGTGTGCACGACCCACCTTGATGTCTTGAATTCTGGGTAAACTGTTAGAAATTCTTGTCCGATGATTGAAAAGAACAATTAGACGTACACATGGGCATAGCCAGAGATAAGGTCCTCAATGTTACGACTTAGTTTGTCATATTCCGAAAATGAATATGGACTGTTTAGAACATGGTCCGGAACTTGAGGATACTGGTCTGGGAACTGCACCACCCAGAGGCCTCTGAATGTGAGTCCGAAGCTTAGGATGACCAACTCCACTTGCTCATATGATGCAAGTAGGTTTCCATCTGCTGTGATTGGGTCTGTCGAGGTCCAGTCTCCAAAGGCGGAAAGGGAAGATGATGATGTAGTGTCATAAAATGCATCAGACAAGTATCTGTCCATAGATGCCCAGGATGCCCATGGCGGTGGCGGTACTTCCAAAAGGTTGCCATCCTTGTGAATGGATCAGCTACTGACACTCTACACAGCATAATACTCACCTTCGCAGCACAAAGCAAGACTACCAATCTCTGATAGTTGAGGTCATCGGAAAGAGACATAAGAAAAGCAAGGCGGGATTTGCGGGTGAGGGCTGCACTGGAGGGTGTCAGTGGCAAGAGAGGACCATCATTTGCCACCCTTCGAGTGCTAGTTGGGGAAGCACAGCCAGTGGCAGTGGTAGGGGCAGGGTTGCGGGCAGGATCGTCAGGAGGGTCATTAACATTCTGATTATCATCCGTCTCTCTGTTCGCCTTGTCCACAGTGTCCGACCCATCGGGTTCAATATATCGTGCCTTCTCCTTGCATTTGCGCCAGGTGGACGTAAATGCTGGAATTGATGCACGTGTGGTGGATGACTTGGCGGAGCTGTCCTTAAGCACCAATGGACGCTTACCCCTTTCCTGTGATCGGAGCCAGTACCTGAGCCAGTCATTGATGCCATCGGACTTCATGTGCGAGGGGTCCTGAAGAGGGTGGTCCATATCAGGTTGTGACCGCTTGGAAAGATGATGATGCAGGTTTTCGGTGATGTCGGCCCAGGGAATGCGTCCAGTCAAGTTGTAGAATTCTGTTGTGTTATGTTAATCAAATGTATAATAGACTGTGAATACCACATACTTCTCATAGCAGCCATGAACTGTCTCAAGACAGCTTTCCGACGATGAAGTTGGAGTTCAAGAACTTTGTCAGGTAGTTGGGGATAGCCATCATCGTCGAACTCCAGCAGCTCATGGCTGTCAGCTTGTTCAGCAGCCTCTGATGAAAGGAGTGTGTTAGCAGAGATGGGGCCACCAAATAAACACGCACCTATGTTAAAGTCTTTCCACATATCGGCAATGTTGTTTTTGCCTTTATTATACTCCAGCCGAGATTCAAAGAAGTTCAGACCTTCTGTTTCATATCTACATAGTGGTTAACATTGACATATAGCCAGATTATAAGACATTCGTACTGTCCATATGTCTGGTCTCCATCTTCTGTCGGAAATGCAATGAATGCGATGAAGACAGCACCAGTCTGATCCTTCACGTTCTTAAAGAACCGTGTGACTTCCGTCGGAATCGTCTTTGAGAGTCTACATGGGAAACATTAATATGTTATGGCCAAGTGTCTAAATCACGTACTTCAGTTGGACATGTTCTGGGAGTGGTTTGGTGTTCCACTCTACTGCAAGGTCCACACATTTTTTCTTTTGCTGATCGGTGAGGGACCCAAATATGTTGGACAGTGTGGCATGATACTTTCCGATATCTTTTTCCCCATTCTCAGAAAGCTTCTTTTGCTCATCGGATATCTGCTCCGCAAATACGTGGCTACACACAGACTTGGCAGTCCATGTCCGACATGACGTTGGGTGGCCACGTCTATCGGACTTGCCTGGCCTCTCCCTGTTGGCATGATCCGCCGCACAGTTGCCAAACCATACTCAGACACACTGTATAAATTCATCATTACTGAGGTGGAAGTGGAAGAATGGCTGCAAATACTACTTACCTTCTTGAGGTCATCCAGTACAGGCTTGTGAGTCCGCTTGGAAATGGCAGCGATTTCTTCCGCGACTTTTTTGATGAGCTTTGACCATGTTTTGTCAGGTCCATGGTCACTGCTTTCCAGGTAGGCGTCACAGGAGTCAAGAAGTATTTTCTTAAAGGGCCCTTGGGCCCAGCGATTGTATGGGGCCATGGTGATCCGATGAGGGCAAGTAGAAATCAACAAAGTTCTGAATTCCGACAAGTCAAACTGTTACCCACAGATTTAATCACCGCTTCAGCCACATAATACAGTGTATGCACATGCATGAAGCATTTGTATTCGCAATAAAGTGTTACTACTCTGCACAGTTACATTATAGGATGCGTGATCGTGCATGTGTATCAAGTGGGTGATATTATCAACGGAATGAAACCCCAGTAACAAGCTATCAGGAGAGTGAAAGTCCAATACTAAGCGGAATGGATGCGAGTGGAGCAGACAAGCAAAAGACATTAGCAGAGCGGAGGGTGGTAGGGTGCACCAGATACATACTGGATGCACACCGGAGGCACCTGGATGCACTCGGAAACACACAGACTTACTCAGAAGGGACACCATGTACATTGGTAGTATAAATATACAGACATAGCTCTCATGTATTTGAGCATGCCATGTCGTCGATGTCGATACCAGAATGATTATCATTTGAAGCTCTTCAATCCCAAACTCAAACAAGCATTGAAGACGCATGTCATACAATACTGGTACATGGAACAGACCAAATGTAAGCTAGATCTATGGTAGATGTGGTGTTTCATGTCTGAAGCATATATCATGGGTTCAGAAATTTGCATGGATGACATACATCACACATCACATCAAAAGCATTGTATCGGTCTATGCATGTAGGACACCTGTTGTGCATCATGATGCATCAGGTAAACTCAAAAATGCTTAATTGCGCTTTGAGTCACTTATTGTCCTTAAAACCAAAAACAAGACAGATAAGACAAATAAGACAAAATTTTGGCTTATTTTGTGCTTAGTTTATATTACATAAATTGGGCATAAAGCAAAACTAAGGAAATCTTATTTGTTAAGACAAAGTCAGAAGAGTTCAGACACCAGGAATATTTATTAAGAGGAATTCAGACACTACAAAATACATTAAGACAACTAAGAAGAATCCTAAAACTAAGAAACATAACAAGAAGCATAAGAAATAATCGGGAGTTAAGAAACATATTAAGAACAATACTTCATAGGTTATTACCACTACATCATCCAAGTGAGCACAGACACTCACACGCTGGAGGGTGGAGGACGCAGGGTCAGCAAGGGTGAAACCGAGTGAGTGCAGGCACTCACATGCTGGAGGGCGGAGGCCGCAGGGTGTCAGCAGGGGTGAAACCGAGCGAGTGAGCGCAGGCACTCACGTGCTGGAGGGCGGCAAGGTGTCCGCAGAGGTGAGACTGGGCGAGTGGGCACGGGCACTTGCATGCTGGAGGGCAGAGGACACAGGGTGTCCACGGGGGTGGGACCGGGCGAGTGAGTGCAGGCACTCACACACCAGAGGGCAGAGGACACAGGGTGTTAGCAGGGGTGAAACTGAATGAGTGAGTGCAGGCACTCACAGACTAGAAGGCGGAGGATGCAGGGTGTCAGCAGAGTGAGCACAGGCACATACGCGCTGGAGGCAGAAGACATGGGGTGTCCGCAGGGGTGAAACCGAGTGAGCGAGCACCGGCACTCATAGACTGGAAGGTGGAGGACGCAGGGTGTCAGCAGCAGGGGTGAAACAGAGCGAGTGTGCGCAGGCACTCACAAACTGGAGGGCAGAGGATGCGGGGTGTCAGCAGGGTGAAACAGAGTGAATGAGTGCAGGCACTCACACACTGAAGGGTGGAGGACACAGGCGTCAGCAGGGGTGAAACTGAGCAGGCAAGCACAGGCACTCACCAACTGGAGGATGCACAGCGTCTGCAGTCAGTAGGCATGGATCACAACTGACATTACATCAACACTCACCTACAAATATGGGGCCGGTGCTGGTATTGCTGGTTGCTGCCGCCACCGCCACCATTGGCCACTGCTGTGGGTGGTGCTGCCGCTGCTGGTGGTGCTGCCACTGATGCCACCGCTGCTGCTGTCCTAAGGGGGGGAAGGATTATGGAGTTAGTATACAAGTTGCTTGATAAAAGGCGGCAGGAGGGGGCGACCACGCTTGCCTGCCCTCACATGTGCTGCTGCCGCTGCTGCGTCCACTGCTCCAACTGCTGCTGGTGATGCCGTTGCTGCTGTTGTCATTGCCACCACTGCCGCCGTGGCCGTCGCACCCGCTGCTGGTGCTGTTGCCGTAGCTGCCGACGCCGTTGCTGCTGCGCCCGCTGCACTGCCACCGCTGCTGTGGTTGCTGCACCTGTTGTTGCTGCTGCCGCTGACGTGGCACCTGACGCCGTTGCTGCTGCGCCCGCTGCGCTGCCGCCTCCGCTGGTGCCCCCGCCGCTGGTGCCGGTGCCGCTGGTGCCAGTGCCGCTGGTGCTGCTGCTGCGCCGCCAGTGCTGGTGCTGGTGCTGCCTCTGTGGTGCTAGTGTTGCCACTGGGGCCGCTGTGCCCGCTGTTGCTGTGCTGATGTGGCCCCTGCGATGTTGCTGCTGCGCTGCCGCCGATGTGGGCTTTTGTTGGGAAAGTGAGAAGATATAGGCTGAAGAGAATATGAACCCTCACCTTTCATGAAAGTTCTGTTGTCATCATCTTTGTCATGTGGTTCGATGATCTCTGGGGGTGCATCAATGTTGGTGGGGGGCCCAGCGTTGCCTGTCCTGGCAAGGTGCGGCACCACCAGCACGAAGGGCGGGAGCGCGTTATTGTTAGCAGTGCGGAGGAAAGTGGGCGTGCGTTGCCCCCGGAGTTCCCATTACTCGGTCAGCAGAGGGACAGAAAACAAAAAAAAACATACACTGAAGTCCATGTGATGTTGGGAGGGGCGGAACTCATGACTACGACTCACGACTTAGTCGTAGTCGTGCAAGTGTTGAATTGGCAATATTCGAATTGGCAATATTTGCTAATCATTTGTAAGCTCGCTACTCGCCACTTGCGCACAAGTCAACTCAACTCAACATCAACTAGCCCACTTGGCACGCTCTTCCTTGGGGGTTTTTTTTTTTAAATTTTCTTTGGTATCTAAGTTAACCCAGGTACTGTACACTGGCACGTCGCCAGCACCCCCCTCGCTCGCCACTGTGAGCCTGGGGTGGTTCACTCTCTATGACGACATCTCGCTGCTGCCACATCACCGCCACCAACCTCCTCTCGCTCGCAAACGTGAGCTGGGGGTGGTTTCGACGACACCCCGCCGCCACCTCGCCTCCAACTCACTGCCTCTCGCTTGCAAATGCAAACTCGGGGTAGTTTCGACAATGCCCCACCGCCACGTCGCTGCCAAGTCGCCACCAACACCCCCCCTTCCTGCTTGTAAATGCGGGCAGGGGGTGGATTCTCTCCCGCCGGACCACTGCCATGTTGCTGCCACGTCACCACCACACCACCACCACCACCACCACCACCACCACCTCCCTCTCACTCACAAGTGCGAGCTGGGGGCATTTTTTTTCTTTTTTGTTCGTATCATTCCTATCAATCATGGCAACTCTATTTACTCATGCCAAGCTTTACTGCCTCCACCTTCAGTCCGACCCTGTCACATCCATTGCGGCTGTGCCAGCACCGTCACCACCGTTGTGGTCACGCCGGCCCCATCACCGTGGCTGCAGCTGCAGCCGCGGCCGTCTCAGCACCATCACTGTTGCCGCCGCTGCACCATCACCACCCCCGCCACACTGCCATCGCCATTGTGGCTGTGCCAACAACGTCACTGCGGGCATACCCGCAGCCGCATTGCCGTCGCGGTTGTGCCTGCACCATCCCCACCACCGCCATCGCGGTTGCACCTGCACCGTCCCCGCCGCCACCGTCACGGTTGCACCTGCGCCGTCCCCACCACCGCCGCCGCGGTTGCACCTGTGCCGTCCCCGCCACCGCGGTTGCACCTGCACTGTCCCCGCTGCCGCTGTCACGGTTGCGCCTGCACCGCCGCCCGCACTGCCGCCCCACTGTCATCACCGTCGAGGTTGTGCACTGTTACCGCCGCCTCCGCCACACTGTCACCGCCCCTCCCACACCATCATCGCCGTCGCGGTGGCGGTGTCAATCTGATACTGCTATATATCTGATACTTATATCATTATGTCTATTCTACTGAACATAGTAAATAATTGAATTGTGTGCATGTGAATTATCTGTGTGTGTAAGTGTGTGTGTGTGGCCAGTAACCTGTGAGTCCCTAGAATTACAGTAAGTGGAATCAAGCATTTATTCATACCTATTTAAGCCATTTATTAAGGACATTGTACTTATTTAAGCAGTTCATTAAGGATATTGGGCTTATTTAAGCCTTTATTAAGAAAATTGTGCTTATTTAAAAGAATGGATCTCCTGAATTAAGCAACGTTCGGCTTAGTGAAATTTGTCTTAAAGTGTCTTATTTTTCACTTTAAGACACTTTAAGACACTTTAAGAAAAATCAACTTTACCTGATGATGGAACCACCACATCACTCCAAGCATACAGCATACATGTGATGCCTCATAGCTGAGGAGGCACATAACTAGTCCATACATATATCAGTCTCTTAGCATCGTCATGCACAAATGAACTGTGGTGTGGCTTGAGATATAAGGCATATTCATGATTCATACAAACTTCCCCTGTATTTGATGGTGGACAACATCAATGTGAATAATGCATCAGTATCTTCTTGCAGTATTAAATGTACAGATGAACAGGTTTAACAACAAAGAACCCATTTTCCAGGAGTTCTGCACATTTAGAGATACTAATAACTGCCTCATAGCAGATAAATGTGTGATGAACTTTGTGCCTTGTGTAAAAAGCATGTCATTGATCTGTACATGGTAAAATAGTAGTCCTGTCCTTCATCCATCCTCTTGCTACCATCATCCGACACAGTCCCTTCATAACAGTGTCCTCTGATGCCAAAGCTCACATTTAAGCCTGACTATGTGGAAATAAAGCTGTCCAAACCCGATGAGGAAGGAGGTATATACACACCCCAGTCAAAGATCCTAAACCCATATCATCACCCTCATGGAGTGCATCTCCTTCAAAGAAGCGAGCATGGTCTCCGGGAGGACTGGAGCATGAGAACTATGATTATCCTGCAGTGGACCAAATGCCCAAACGTTCCCGGACAGCTGGAAAGGTAAATATGAACCTGCCTATCAATTGATGCTAATCGGACCTGTGTCAACAGACTCAAAATGAGTTCCTCGAGGAGTATCTTAGTCAACAACATAGCATTCTCATCGAGCTGCTCAGACATGAGTCGTTGACATCAAGGTCCTCATGCTCAAGTTGCCAGAAATCATCTCCCAGAAATCGGTGTCAGGATTGCTTTGGCTCAGACATGTGGTGTGATGCATGCTGTGTTTCCACTCACGCCTATCTTCCATTCCATCGTATTCAGACATGGAATGGACAGTTCTTTGAGAAGTCCGATCTTCTCACTAATCACCTCATTCTTGACCTTCGTCATTATCCCGACGATTGTCCTTTCATTCCAGTCGATGTTGAGACTCAGATGATGTGGAACCTTGACATTTCTGATGAAGGTGATGATGTCAATCAGCCTTCAGAGCCCTCTGCATTGATGAATACTTCTGGATCTCGATCCTCACTGGTGATCATCTCATCTACTGGGATCTTTCGCCGATCAATCCAATGGTGTCCCTGTGCCAAGTCTCCGGCACAATACACTCAGCTTCTCCTTCGCGCCAAACTCTTTCCAGCAAGTTTCAAAAATCCAAAAACTGCATTTACCTTTGAGGTACTCGACCACTTTCGGGTTGATGCACTGGAATGCAAGACAGCGGCTATGAACTTTATGAGTAAGATCCAGCGAATCACTGATGAGGCGTTTCCGTCCAGAGTTCCGGTAAGCTATCTGAGCAGTTGGACGTAATTTCCGCTCTTATAGTGCAATGCAGGATCACTATCGGGAGCTGCTTTGAGTCTCCAGAGAGTGGTGGGATCTTCATAATCGAATGAGAGCTGGAGTCGTTCATGATCAGCCAGATATCTCCATCGATGGTGGACTTGCATTGTTCTGCCCTGCATGTCCGCAAATTGATATCAACATACCCCCTGAGACAGAATGGAAACTGGAGGACAGGTGAGGAAGATCTTTTCCTCATGCTACCATTGACTATGGCACTTATTCCACATAGATTGCTATACCGGCCACAATTGGTTGTGGATGGGAATATGAAATTAGTCCATCTCATTATGAAATGTCCCTTGGATGATGTTTCATTATCCGATGGTGAACTGTTTATGGTTAGGCGTCCAGCCTATGCAAACCACTTGGCGCATGCGCCGGAAAGACAGCCTGTGAGTTTCCATAAACTTCTCAGCATATTGGATGCTAAGATACATGAAGAAATCAAGATGTAACAATCACAGGGCCCAGAATAATGGAAACCTGCATCGGAAACACTTGGACTCAACAGGAAAGGGGGCGTGTGCATGTGCAAGACATGGTGCCTTTGTCCCACATTGCATCGTTGATTTCCAAAAGGGAGAGTGGTGTGTATATCCGACAGGATCGGAATCACAGTGTTACTGATTCCACACTAGGCAAATCAATATGGACTACTCAATCTGCCAGGCACTGAAACAGTTTTCAGGCCATGATCAGGCACTCATCATTTATGACATATGTTGCCAGTGGAGCATTCATTTCCAGGAGCGTGTTGCACAGTCGGAATTCTTGGAACTTTGGGATTCTCTAAAGATTACTGGTGCCGTTGGGAAGTGGCACCTGGCCACTCACATTCCGGAATGCTTTGCAAAGTTTACACTCAATTTCATTGAGGGTGCTGGTCAGGTTGAAGGCGAGATCCTGGAAACAT
>WTXC01000310.1:0-19466 GCA_022496195.1 Lactifluus subvellereus | reverse complement strand
ATCATCACACCCAAGATGGACTACGGTGATGTGATCTTCGGCCCTTGACCGAGCGCTGCCAACAGAGACTGATTCACTATCGGGATACGCTGAGTCACTGCTTCTTTTGGTGCCAGTAGGACAACACAGCACAGTGGGCTGACAGAACTCACGAAGTTAGCGAAGCCTCGGCCATCCCCTGCGCTGTAAGGCTCGAGTTGTGATAACTGAAACGGGTATAATTTGACAATACTGTACCAGTCAAATGATAACTTGGGCGCCCGCTGGCGCTGCTGGTCGGCGTCGATCGCGTCAGTCTTGGCCAAGTGATCGTTTGTTGTTAAAACAAACAATTTGAACACCGAGCTGAGGTATCATCTCTCTGAATATTGAGCTATCTACCGACCACCCTAATACAGGGTTATGGTTATGACGTATCGCCCGAGTTAGCCGAGACCGAGGTAACCAAGGTACAAAAGTCATGATGCTCGCATACTAGTAATTTACGCTCACTGAGAGCGTTGCTCCTCAACAGGCGCTATATCTATCAGTAAATGGGAGGGGCCCGCAACGCCAGTCATCTCCTTCCGCAGCGTCTCACCCACATTCCGCGCGGACGGCCGTAGCGAGGCGTTCCAATGGTCCGACGCGACTGGTGTAGGTGACTTCGGGCGCGACGTCCTTCCGCATCCACATTACCCCCTCCGAGCCGGCGTCTGACTGCGGAGGCGGTGACGCAGCGAGGAAACGGTGATAGGGGTTGATGTGCCCACGTTTCCGGACCGCACGCACTATCTGTGGCGCAGGCTCGACCTCGTCGCTGGCGAACTTTCGGGAATAGAAGTGAAGCGCGCGCGCGCGCGATCACGAGGAGGCACACGCCGGCGCGCGCGGTGTGCCTGTCAGTGGGCGAGCGGCGCTGGCTGTCTATTGGGGAGCTATGGCACACCTCACGTTCTGGGACTACGGATGGTGAACGCAGGCCCTGATCTCTATCGAGGCCCCTGACATTCCTACCTATCAGGGACGTGATCTGTCGAGGTGGCTATCTTTGGTACGTGCTACACTGGCAAGCAGTAACAACTCATGCCCGAGGACTGCTCGAGATTGACAAACATGTGCGTTATTGGCGTTGACCGGGATGTCCGCACATGCTTCAGGTTCCTGTACCAGAGCGAGTCATACTCCTTCGTACTCGACCGTTCAATTTCCGCTCGCCACCGGGCGCTGTACCGCGCCCGGGGATTCGACCTCGAACGCTGGCAGGAACTCATGTGGGAGGTCAAGATGTTGCGAGCTGAAATTAGCCAGATTGCGCGGGACCACGATCAAATTTGGAAACGTCAAAACGATCACGACCACGACCACAATGACAGGGAAGGGGCAGAAGGAGGACTCGATGCAGCAGAATGACGCGGTGAGGACAAGTCAGCAAGGACATGAGCCTACAGCCAGTCAGATCAAAGGATGATGATAGAAACACTTGAAAATACAGTACGACACAACGAACCGAATGGCCCCGCTTACACAATACCGTACAGTACACTAACGCGACGATACATACCATACTACACTGATGAGCTAATACACCCATTCCTTCAGCTTGATGTCGGCTTCAGCACTCTCAGCCTCGATGATGCGCTCCACGTCGGGGTGCCGCGCTCGCACACGGAACTGGAAGGGGGCCGGTTCGCGCGTCGCGCCGAGTGTCACGCTCTTTGTGGGATCGACGAGACTACCGTCGGCAGGGGGAAGCAGGTCAAACGCCCAGAAGATCCTGCAGCGCGCAGGTATTCACAGTAAGTAAATTGGGGCCGGGAGTCTGGATCACGAGAGGAGGGTGACTGTTGACGCCAGGACGCACCGTGCGATGGAGATGAACGTCGACTGCAACGCCACGTACATGCCTGGACACACGCGTCGTCCGAAACCGAACGGTATGGTAAACTCGCCCTCCACCTTGCCGTTCCAATTTCCTACTGCCTTATGCGGGGTAAGGAACCGCGAAGGGTTGAACGTCTCAGGGTCTTGGAACACGTTCGGGTCCATGACGAGCGCGCTTTGACGTCGCGACATCAGTTGGTATGGAGCTTACTCAAGAAAGGAGCAGAGAGAAGGGGTAGGATAACGTACTCAATGTTACCGTAGACGGTCGCGCCCTTAGGAATATCATATCCCTCATAAACATCCCTCCTGGTAGTTGCATGTGGAAAAGCAAGCGGGGTGATTGGACGCCACCTTTTGCATGCGATGGTCGGTGTCAATACCGGAGAAAGATATCGTGATACAACGAGCAGACGCGCCTTGTCACTTCTTTGATGAATGCACCGAGGAAAGGCAGCGAGGACTCGTCGTCGAAAGTTGGCAGACGATCTCGCCCAACGACGCTGTCGAGCTCAGCCTGGATCCTTTTGGTGATGTCGGGGAACGTGAGCGCAGCGACTGTGGGGTGATTAGAAACCCAAGCTCTCACAACTCAGATCGAGCGCACCAAGACACCACCGAATGGTTGAGAGTGTCTGTAGATGCCGTTTACTCAGTTTATAACATTGAAGCAGCCTGCTGAGAACAGACGGACGGTGTCAATGCCCGCACCGAATGGTGCAGCTAGCGCATAGGCGACGCGACCTCGTTCATCCCGTGATCACCGCCCCTTGACAAGGTGTAAGTAGCCATGCAGTCCTTCGCAATCCCGGCTTCGAAGCGCCGCTTGACACCGTCGAGGAACGTCATGTATGTCTTGGTGTCTTGGTCGCGGATCTTCTTGAGCGCTTCGAGCGCTGGGCGGAACCATTGCAGTGGCCGCTAATGTAGGCGACAATGATTTGGCGTATAGACCACGGGTCAGGTAAATGTGCACATACGGGGAGCCATAGAAGTGACGGCCACTATGACTAGACGTGAGGCGTTATAGAAAACATAAAATCCACATCACACACGGTTTCCACAATGTACTTTCCTGGGGTGCTGATGGTCGGGGAACGATGAGAAATCTGCACGTATATCGAGACGTCTACACTGACCTGGCACTATTCGGTGACGACAAGTTCTGTCAAACGTCCCAATACGGTATCTACGTGAACTCACCGTTGATATTCTAGAATCGAGCAAGTCTGGGCATGCCGTCCAAGGAATGGCTCAGAGTACTCACCCAAGATTGCCTTATAATTAGAGCGGACTATCTCGTCCTCCAGGTCACGAATGCGGCGACCGTACGCTACTCCGAGCACGACAGAGGTTACAAACCTGAAGACTGATTTTCATGGGGGTGACATATTATGAACGGGTGTGCTCTCACCGCTGAAGTACCTTATCTTGCTCGCTAGCATCTGTAAGCAGTTCACGTAAGATGATGGCTGCTTCAAGTGTCTGTTGCTCGCGGTAATAAAGCACCACCTTCCCGTTCATTCCCAAATGCTGAATCTATTCCGGAAACACGGATGAGTGGAATGAACTCATCCAGGTATCCCCGACTTGATAGATAAGCTCACCTTCCGCCATCTTCTCCAGTGTTCTCCGTAGGGAGAGCTGAGACCACGGTTTCCACCAGACAAAATTTCGTGCCTTGGGCACTTCTCAGAACTACAAAGCAGGACATGCCATACAATCATACGCCACCACGAGTCTGGGCCTGCTTGAGTAGATATCCCCCCTCTTTTCAAGCAGATCGGTAGTGGCCTTGATGTCATTCAGGACTTCGTCGTCGTGAGGCTCTGTCAACTACTAGGAGGCCATGCACCATACCTATGACGAGTCTCGTCCCGAGCTTGAAAGAGAATATGCTTCCTTAGGAGCGTATGCGCATATCATCAGATCACGGACAGTTACCAACATGCCATGTACCATATTTTCGCCTCCACTTCTCGAACACCTCTGCCGGGGGGTATTTGTGAATTCTCCAGCAACGTTCCCAGGTGGGCCAGGTGGTAAGTGGTATCGGCGCGAGTAAACAAAAAGGAGAATAGTGACGATGAGCCCAGCGGGGAGCATTGACGCTGTGAGGGACATGTTGTACATGTACACGTTCAGACCCCAAAATAGAATAGTTGGACTGTTTTCTTTAAATGTTGTGGAGGTTTCGGGTTTCTGTCACTCGACGATGCTTCGTTTCTCACGAATCGGGGCCTCGCAACAAGGCTGCGCCGCTCGGTGGTTGGTTGGGTTGTGCGCGGGACCGAGGATCTGGTAACATGATTAACTCAGCCGAGTCATCACTACTACTAGCGCTCGAGCAACTTGAGTCGCAGGTCCCTCACAGTTGTAATAACTAGCGCGCCACGCAGCCAAATCAACAAATGCTGCTGTAAGCCCTCCGAGAGTCTCTCAGGCGCGCCGTTCACGCAAGTGCCACCGCGCACTCGGCAACACAACGGGCTGGACGAGGACTTTCAAGCGTATATCCCAGAAAGCAGCGCAAGACATAATGACAAGAGTGACCTGGGCCAATTGAATATAGACAGTTACTTCGCAGAAAACATAGTAGAACAATTGTCATATTGTCATATATATGACAGACAAATTTACGTAATCTGAATACTTCGGAGGCGAGAAGGGAAGCATGGCAGCCATAGGCAGGGCTCGGGCAGGATGAGGTTGGTACATAACACGGACGAAGGCCCGGGAGGAGGAAGAAGAGGAACACACATGATGCGAGGGGCAGTACGAGAGGCAAAGGAATGGTATGAGAAGAAAAAGAGAAGGGGAGGCAGAGGCAGAAAAGGGCGCGGAAGATGAGAAGGTGCTATAGGCAGCAAGCAGTGGTAAAATGATAAAATGCGTAAGCAAAACGAGGAAAGAAAAGCCCGGGAATCATTACGGCACAGCCCATGTTGCGGTTGGTAATGAGACAACGCCTCCCGGTTTCACAATCGATTTTTGGCAGACAAGAAAACACAATTTTTGAGATCACATTTAACATCGATCGCGAAACCGACCGATTTCGTCTGTGAACTCCCCTAATACAGGAAGTGAGGTATGAAGAAAGAAAGATTGCATACCTAACCAGCAAGGAACATTCTCCAGAACTGGCTAAGACCTTGCAACGACTTCAGAAAGTATGGAGAGCGAGGCATGGAGCGCACCAAGGCCATATCTCATGATTAATGATATGTAGATACAGTAGATGGCGATTCAAGGAGGGTGTACAGTACAATAAGCTTTTAGGGTGACCTTGCAGTGTACAGAATGTGCCGAGGGAATGTACACCGCAGCAAAGAGAGACCCGTGTCGTGGGGTTAGCTGTAAGTACAGTATTCTGTCACGAGTTGTGGCTCGAGCCACAGCTGGCAGCCTGACTTAGCTCGGGTTGGTTGGTGCTTTCTGTCCAAGCCATCCCACGCTAAGCCCGAACCGTGACAACGCCTTCACTCAGCGACGACATTTAGATGGGTCCGACGGGCCGGGCCGGGAGGACACGATCAGGTGGTGATTGATTCGGCGATCCCACGCGTGCGACATAAGTTACGTCAATCACATTTGGAGCGGTCATCTTCTTCCGAGTCAAATGGCGAATTCTCATGACGGCCGCAATTCCCGACGAGAGACCTATCATCGGCAGGTGTCTCTGCTGCAGATCTTATCGTCGCTATGCATGCGTCTCAACCTCGGCACCTCGCAGCGGTGTCTGAACTGAAGGGTGTTCCTGAATTTCTCTTATCTCAAACCCTGGTTTACAGACACGTCAACGCACATTCTTCCCGCAACGCTGTGCGTTAGCTGTTTGGGCATAAGCCAGCACACAGCTAGCACACCACCTATGACAACTTACGTACGTACGCTACCTATAAGTCCCCCGTTTACGCTCCTCGCTTCATCCTAATTTTTGGTTCACGTGAGAGACCATACTATCCCCCCGCCTTGAGCCTGAGGCCACGTTTCAGTAACGATACCTCATCTAGTGTCGACCCTGCATCATCCGGACCCACGTCGGTTCTTGGGCTTTGTGTTCCAGTAGTTCTGATCCTGTGAAGTGGGAGCCCAATACTTGTGTCGGTATGACCTACCTTGTCTTGATCGCTGATCGGAATATCATAAATTTCACGGTTGCACTGACGGAACTACCATTTTTGAGAAACCCCCGACCTCCCGCCCCCGTTGCGACCATACACCAGTGATGCGGCGAGTATATTTCACTTCACATGGAGTGTGGGGGATTCAGCGAAGCTGCCGGCATGGACTGGACTCCCGAGGCCAAATGGGGTCTAGTCGCTCGAGTACCCCGGTAAGTCTGGCTTGCTTTAGATGCTTCGTATTCCTAGTCAGCGACGAGCCCGGGCGAGTTGAAATGATCACGATAACAATGTGCAAGGGATTGTAGAGCGCTCAGTTGCGACGTCGGGCGTTCCCTCATGAGGACGATTCTCGTCGCACAAGAAAATAAATAATGAGGGCAGCTCTGAAAAATTTTTTAAGGTTCCATTCGATTCGAAAAGCGCTCTCTCAAAAACCTAACGTGACAAGCCGTGACATCGCTAGCTGTTCTAAAACGCGTCGGAAAAAGTCAATTCGACCCGATGAGGCAAATCTGTCTTCGCCATATATACGAGCAAAAGAAGCTATGTGCGAATTATTTCGCCTCTCCTTTCCCCTGCCATGGCGAAGGAAGTTATTTTCGATCCGGTGGCAGTTTTTGGCAAGCCATCTTCACTTTTCTTAACCGTTTCTTTCAATAACATTCATTTTCTGTACAGGTCTACTTTTACTGGCAATCCTTTGTAGGTGTTGGGATATAGGGCAATGAACCATCGCTGAATTCTCGGATAGTGAATGCGTATCTCTGTGGGGTCGTCAGCCAGCAACAGTACTCGTATTGGACTAGCGGTGAGTTTCACTATTGGTCGTAGATGCCATAGATGCGAAAATGTTCGCAGGTTTCAAGGACCCGTTATATGTGAGGTGAGCACCAATGATCTCTCTCGCGCTTTATCGGCATTCATCTTCATAGGGTTTTTGTTGTTGTACAGTTTACTGTTGTTCTCTTCCAAAGCATCATGTATGCTTTCATTTCTTACCCCCTGAATTAACAAAACTAATCTATGCGGAAAACAGGATTTGGGATTTGGCTTGGCATGTCTAGTAAGTCCCCAGTTTTCTTTCTTTACTAAACGATACTCATCAATGTAGTGTCGACCAATATGGCCTAATTACTGACCCTAAAGGTCTGTTTACATTGTGGCGGCGTGCAGCTTGCTGCTCATCTCCGTTTAAGCGGCAACATGGCAAGGACCTGTTAGCTCGGCGTGTCAATGTTTCCTCATTATAATGGCGAATGGATTCCTGGCTATCCGGTCGGTTCTCACCTGATCCCGGATGGATGCCTGGTTGACCGTCTTTCCATTTCAGTATTTACACTCTAACACAAAGCCGCCTACGGAGCGGACTAGTCTTCGGGTTCTCCTTGCTGCGTTTATCGCTGGCATAGTCACCATCGCGACCACTTGGTCTATGAGCTCGTCGTAAGGGTGCTAACCTATCGGACACTCGGACACTTACTGATATGCGCTGAAGCGTCTCAGAAGATTATACTACCTCAGAACGTGCTGCATCGGCCGTGTGGCATTCATTACAGGCTATCGCCGAGTGCCTCATCATGTGTACGTCATTGTTCAATCCGTTCACAGTAAGACTGACTATTCTTCCGTTCCGTATAGACTTCCTTTCGCGAGCGTTGCTGACGTCCCGCAGTGGCATTCAGAAATCAGACCACGTGGTGAATCGTCTCGTTCGCAACGTCGTTCAACTCGGACTCTTTGCAATGCTCTGGGCTGTCGCAGGTTTGGCGACGTGGTTTTTGTTACCGCGTTCGACAGTCTATACCCTCTTTGACATGACATCGGGGTCGATATACACGCACGTAAGTAGTGGCTGTTTTCTCCAAAAAATGTTCACGGGAAGAGCGTTTATCGTATAGATGATTTATGATGGGCTGTTATCGCGCCCGAAATTACGTGAGCGCCTGGCCGAACGAAGCCTGTTCGACCTCCCTTCGCAGGTGCAGTATTTAGCTCGAGTACCATTGCGCGTCGTACTAAATGAAAGGACCACGACTCATTTGTAGTCGTTTTCGCATACTCGATCGTCGGGGTTGTCTCGACCGCACGTTGCTGTTTCTCGAGTAACGGTTACAGACTTCAAGACGGCTGCCCAAAACGCATCAAGTTCATCCGGAACTGGCAATGACCTTGAATGTGGACCTGTGGGGAAGTCGGCCGCTGGGTATGACATCCCGTATAAGGTGGGGGACTGACGTCGACGAGGTTTATAGTTAAGTGAACGGACTCTCGAGTTATCTATACTGGTATCATATATTTAGGAACCCAATGGAATTTCCCTTGTTACCCCGTGCTTTGTAGTTGCTGGGAGGAACTCTTACACCCTCCTAGCGTTGTAGGAGTTACTCATCTCGAGCTCTTTAGTCCCAAGCTTTTCCTACCATTCGCAGTCGCTTATCCACGTGCCCTTATGATTTACTGTAATCTCCCGTTCTTCACGGGGGTTGGAACGGCCGTGAGCGGGGTCGATACTGTATTTCCATCTGGGTTCAATCTCATAGTATTGCCCGGGAGTTGAATTAAGACCAGTGTTGCCATCCATCACGTTGAGTTAGCCCGGGGGAAGGCCGCAACAGCCGGCCCGGGCCGAGGCTTGTTCCTTGTTCTACTGTGCCACCTTCATTTTTTCTCAACGCTGGTTGGGACGGTTTCTGGAGTAATCTGCGGGTCTAGTGGGACATGCGAGTACTCCGCTTTGTGGCTGTGCTCAGAGTACGTGAACTAAGAGGAGGTATTGAAGTGTCACTGCCAGTGCTCACGATCACTGCTCACGCGCTCACTGACAACGTGGGAATGAATTGAATTTGAACATCTTTGTAGGGGAATGATACCCTTCCGGGACACTCCCTTTCTTTTTGCTCTTCAACCGCCCGATCGCTCTTTCTGACTCGCGAGCTGATCAGATGAGACGCTTCAAGTTGAATGGCTCCACAGGGTACGTCCTAAATTTGATCATTGACTGTAACTATCCTGCTTTCTTCGCATAGTCCCTACCATCCTCGGGCTGGATGACAAAATCGCCGAGTTCCAGCGTCGCCTCATGTTGTTTCCCCGGCCCTACCCTCCCCGCTCTCCCCGTCTCCAAGCTCTGAGTCTGGCGCGATAGGCACGCGCAAGTCGTCAGGTCGAAAGGAAGACTTCGATAGATCCATGCTTCATCTTACAGAATGGGTCCTTCTTTCACTTGGTCCAGGGGGTGCCAGTTGACCTCGTCTAAACATCGTTAAAATGTCCTTTCACCTTACCCGTGCTCTTCTTTCTCGCTCCAAAATTTCCAGCCAGCCTGGCGATATCACAAACTCGATCGAGTACTGTAAGGTCAGCGTGTCCGCTGCCCCTGTAACCGCATGTTTCGTGCCCTCTCCCCTCAAAACCGCTAACTTTGGCGATGCCGCACCAACCCGGGCACCTCGGTGCGCCGCCAAGACGATCGCATACCCTCTGTCCTGCTCACGTGCCCCAATGCCGCCCTTATTTCTTTGATTCTCTTTAGATACCTTATTGTGCCGCCTCGTGCACCACTTAGATCTTTGCGGCTCGGCCAGCTACGTGCCCCTGCCTTTCTCATTGTTCTCGTCCCTTGTTTACTTTCATTCCTTAATCGCGCCCTGTGTACAGGTTGCTGCGGCGTCCTATGATAATCTACTGAGGGCGCACCCCCAACCTAAACTTTGTAATACAGTATGTACTTCGCCTGGTTTTTCGGTTCTGAGCTCTCGCCTCGACCTGTCCTGTACCTCCTGTGTGGGCATCGTGCCCTCTTGCATCTTTGTATCTCACTTCCGACTCGTAGTCCCCGGAATTGCACAGGGTCACCGCCGCCTCTCCCTCAGCCCTTGAGCGGCCACAGCTGACAACACCACACATCACTGACACAGTGTAGGGTCTCCCACCGTGTCTCGGCTTCTTGCCAGCTTGCCGCCACGACGATGACAATGGCATGCTTCATTAAGATGACTCGGGGCCCCACCTCAGCTTTGCCCCGGCATCCATCACAACTGTGGCAGGCAATCCTGAGCCTGCCTGGCTATTGGCGGCGGCGACGGCACGTGTTACAAGGGTGGTGCGGGACCATCCTTGCTCTGCTTGGGCTATCATCGTATGCCTTGAAGCACGAGAGAGAGCAGCCACGCGGACAGGACTGATGAGGATAATAACAAGCTAGGAGTAGGCCTAGGTGTGTGGATGTCGTAATCCTGAGGCGGCGGAGGAGGCATTCGGACATACATCACAGTTTATTATGGCTACTAATCGCCTTGTTTGAATATATGCCCTGTACTTCATAAAATCTGCCTTGGTAATGGTAACAATTATATCATATTACATCGAGCGAGTGCCCGTGGTATGAATGGAGATCGATGTGACAACGCAGGGAGATGATAGTGGGTTAGCAGGAGCAGCAGGCATTCAAAGCATAGAACAACAGGCGTAAGTAGGGATGGCAGTAAGTAGACAACACCGAGCGTTAATGGAATGAAGTACGGAGAGCACTTGCCAGTGCCCATTGACTTGGATTAGAGGTCATTTTTGCTTTATAATTTCCAGCCTTGGCCTTTCCCAGCGGTGGACAGCGACAGGGCGATCGGAATACTGACGTGTAGCGATGAATAGCTCGAGGGCTTTCTGCTCAGGTCCAGATGGTTTATAGTCCTCTAGGTAAAGACCGTCTAGTGCAGGCAACACTTCTATGGTCCTTTCTCCAGTGAGATCTTGCAGCGCATGCACGATGTACGACTGTGGGTGGCAAGATATACGCAAGGTCCGAACAGCAGTGAATGGGCGGAAAAGTTCTAGCCATGGTATCACATCCGAGTCGACCTGCCAACGTGATTTCCAACGATAATACTGACAGATGTCGAGCTGTTCAACGCTGGGCAGGAGAAAAGAATACTGGCTGCATATCTGTGCCATACACGAGACTTGCCAACCTATCCCTCTGCATAAGATTCCCAATTTGAGTCGTCCTAAGGTATTTGTCCCCTCTGGCAGATGATGAGAGAACTCAACATAGGCACCGTCAAAGACCACCCCCGCCCGATTGTATGACTTGGTCATCCCTGTACGAGTGATGAACTGGAGCAGTTGTGGGATGTCAAAGACGAGCTGATCGAAGTTAAAGAAACAGACGTTGAAGTCGTTGAGTCGAGGAGCATCGATTCGGGCTATGAAGTCCTCCAAGTACTCGTTGTCACCTTGGAACGTCATGTTGGTGAGAGCTGGGAGGACAACACGTGTGAGAGGGAGTGGACGTCGGCCTCTTCGATCGGGGCGAGATGCAGGGGATTCGAATTCGATGGTAAGATATGCGAGCCTGGTCAATGCAGATAGGCCTGTCACCATTTCCTCGGGTGAAATGTAACTGGTACGCGGTATCATCCAAAGGGTGAGATAAGAAAGGTCGCTGGAAGACAAAAGAAGCCTTGGCAATCCCCGGAATGGAATGCCCCATAAGAAGAGTGTTTGTAGACGTGGGGCGGATCCACCTAAGAACATATCGGGAAGCGCCGAAGCAGTCACACCAGCCGACCAAAGCTCAAGTTGTGTCAGCGCCGGGAATGGCTCCTGCATCATTGCGACCAATCGCTCCAATAGTGGGCTTGTTAGATGGGAGAGCCGAATCCGGCATATGCGGTCACGGTGCTCGAGTGCGGCAATGATGTTTTCCTCATCACAGAGAATCCTCGAGTCTATTATTTCGATAGGCAAGGGTGGCCAGACATCTAACATCTCCCTCATAGGTGTTTTGTATGTGCAGCAAAGGCGCAGATCGAGACGGAGCGGGGATGCAAACACGAGGTATCGCCATCTTTGGCAAGTGTGCACCAGCTTATTCCACGGCCAAGGCAACGGCCCACGTGGATCGGGGAATGTAGCTGCTCCGTAGAATTCGAAGATGTCTAGGAGAACAATGTCGGGGAGCGCTTCTATTGTCACACGTGGAGAAATGTGGTCTGCACCACACAGGTAAGTGATTGTGTGAGGGCGCGTATAAAGAATTAGACCTACCTGGTCCTCGTTGAGTGCCTGATTCCTTCCGGCGACGTACGACGTGCCTTCCCTTCTTGCCGGTCTTAGAGGTGCCATCCATCAACATCGGAGAGCCGCCAGGGGATGAATGTTGGGTGATATTAACGCTTGTTTGGGAACGTGAGGATGGACCGCTGATGGCCTTTCGAGTGCGTCTGAAGGGATCACTAGTAGTGAGTACAAAGCCAGATACTTTTACGATCGTAACCAGTGAGGGGATTTTGACGTACTTATGAGGGCTCATCGAACAGCAGTGGTGGCAAATTAGCAGAGATTTGACGGATTTATATCATATTGCTGAGGGAGGAGTTGTGGCTCTAGCAGAGGTGTGGCACACTGGACCCTGGGAAAGCCATTCGAGTCCGAGGCGGCATCGTTGGGATTTCACGGTCGCGCCCGCCTCACGCCGTTCGACATCACTGCACATGTTATCGGTTTCCCGCTGCCGATTTCGTGACTCTCGATTTGCCACACGGCTGAGTTGACTGACGGGAGCATCCCCGACGAGGTACTCCACTGCTGCAATGCTGCATCCCAGGTTCCGCAACACGATGTGGGCAATGGGGACACGGATATCCGCGAACTGTCAGAGCACTTACAAGTTGATGATCTCTAGCAGATGGCCAGGGCAAGAGATAGTACTGCCTTACTACGAGCGATCTGCCGAGGCGCCTTGAGATGCTGTGCGGAAGCTGCGGAGATGCAGAAGGATCTCCGTGAACATTGGGTCAATTTTGTGCATTACGATGCATGACAGATGGAATTGGTTCTTTGAGCGGCTTCTGGGTTAGTGAGTTGGTGAGTCGCGGTGACTTCGTCTCCCCCCCCCTCCCCCGCGTCTACTACGGACGAGCTTCAGGTTCAACAAGTTGGTGTTAACCGCGGACCTGCAATGTCGTCTACTCCTCAGACGATATCGTGTGAACTGGCGCTATGTGGCTAGACGACAGCAGGATGCAAATGTTCGCTCGTTTTTTTTTCTCGCGTGATTCTTTGTACTGTACAATGACCGCATCGTGCCGCCATCTGAGCTCCCAGAGCACTGGCTCACGACTACTGATCAACGCTGTGGGTGTTGTTGACGACAGGAGATCAAATAAAGGTAATAAGAAAGTTTGCCGACATCCGATATGACAGTCGTGAGTTGCTACTAGCAGATGCACCACGGCTTTCGGTAGGTGTGGCTGCCCCGGTGTTCACTAAGGAGGCCGTGGAAGAAACCCCTCTGTCATCACCACGAATATATAGTACAGCGTTCGAATGGACAAAGTAACAAAGCGTGCCCGGTCGGTCGATCTCTTACAGGAACCCAGAGTATTCAACGCAGGCAATTTCTCGCTGTCGTGCCTTAGTCAAATATTGTTCTCTTCGAGACGAGCTTCGTCCTACTAGTACTATCACTCAGGCACTGGCGGTCCAAAAGCAAAGGAGCACTTCAGACACCTTCGGTATCGCTGACGACCTCCAGGAAGCCATTCCTGTATCTCAGAAGTTGCCGGCTCTCTGCCTTCCTGCTGCCTGGGCAAACCTGGCGAGAGTACCACTGAATCGAGAGCAGTCCTTGCGGTGCATTGGATGACCGCAGTGATGGAGAAAATTAAACATCTTCAAGGCGTTCTTTCCATGGCTCATCCAGTGTCAGGTCAGCGTGTCCGCTGCCCTCGTAATCACACACTCTACACCCTTTGCCCTCAAAACCGCTAACTTCGGTGATGCCGCAACGGCCCTGGCACCTCCGTGCGGCACCAGACCATCGCCTCCACACCCCCTCGCGTGCCACAACGCCACCATCTATCTCGCTTATTTATTTGTTCTTACCTTGCTGTGCTGCCTCGTGCAACGCTTACATCTTCCTAACGCGCCCTGTCTACAGGCTATTGCGGTGTCCTATGATGATCTACCGAGGGCGCACGCACAAGCCTAAAATTTGTGATACGTACTTCACCTTACTCTTTGGTTCTGAGCTCTCGTCTCGACATCTCTTGTTTGTGTTCTCCTACCCTCCTGTGCGGGCATCGTGCCCTTCCGAGTCTCTGTCTCTGACTCTCTGACTCACTTCTGATTTCTACTTCTTACAACTGGCGGAATCTGGTTGAAGTGGGAAGGCGCAGGCACCTGGGGACTGAAGGTGCACCTGGGTTGAGCTCGTGCAATGGAGGTTGGACGCGGGCAACGCCTGGAGCGTGGTCGCGCGTGAATCGCAGCGTGATATGGTGATCGGGAGTGCAATAATGCACATCCATGGATACATGATTGATACTTATATATCGTTGCTTTGATACGTTAACCTTTGACCCTTTTACTTAGGTTTCATCTTTTTTATCTACCTGCTGACGGGCAGCGCCATGTGCGCATCACCGGCGCTACCGCAGCGCTATATCCTGTACAGATTAGATCAAGCGCGACTGCGCTGGTCCCCGCCCGATCAGTCCGCGGGCCGAGGGGCCCACATTTCCACTTGTATGTTTATCCTTTGTTTCAACTTTGTACGACGTGCCTGGCAATCGCCTCGTGCTCACTTATCCAGGTTACGGTTCATTTATTCGTCTCTTAATGGCGGTCACAGGTATCGCAATTATGCGTAGCGCAGGAGTTGCCTGATGGCGCTCCTGATAGGACTCTCATTTAGCAGTACTTAAGGCCAGTGCACAGCGCACTGGCAATCTATCCGTTATTCTCGGAATGCCCCCGCGTGTGCCGTCTCTAAGCTTGTCACCTCGCCCGTTCACTCTTCTGTGACTTGCTCGTCTTCGCCTCAGCTCTCTCACTCTTGCCTCAAGCTCGTAGCGCTACGCTGCGTGCCCTCGTCGGCCTCAGTTTCGACACTAACAACTACATTATACCCGTAGTCTTCGTTCCCGCTAGGTTCGTAGGACCACTTTTTACTCCGTACTCTACGATTCTAGGCCACACAAACCTGTGTTTCTAGATGTATTTACAGTCTCTGTTTCTTGGAATAGAAGGGAAAGCGAACAAGCGTTTTAGAGCTCTCGCGAACCCCCACTGCCTCCCTAATCCTGTGTGATCCTTCTTGAAGTCTTCTTTGACTTTCCTACGAAGAAGCCAGCGCGCACACCAAAGACCACAGCCCACGGAGAGTGCCTGAACGATCTCGTGGGTAAAGATTTCTCGTGCCAATGATATAACGGACTTTAAAGAGTCCATCAAGTATCACTGAATGTACTTGCATCAACTCACTCAAGTGATCCGTTCAAGTTCAGATCTCTAATATCCGAGTCGTTGGGCAGTCACGGCGTTCTCAGGCTCCTCGCGTTTGGACGTACCAAGAAAATTGACTACAGTCGACTCTCTCATAACCCATACCCCATAAATCCATGATAACGCAGCCATAGCCCTCCTCACCCGTGCCTTGGACCACTCATGGAGGGGGTATGGGTTGAAACTCCTTGCTCACCAAGTTGGTGGATGGAGAGTGCTACAGGATATAATAGAATATGTGTCAAACCAGGTATGGGTTATGAGAGAGTCGACTGTACCTTGAAGAGTCAATTTCCCCATCGTGAGATACTCAGAGTGCAGAGTCCAGATCCACCCGAAGAAACTCGATTTCTTGTTCTAACTGACCGGAGTCACGCGGTGGCTCTGCAACCCCTAGGCTTGTCAACAATAGGCACGTGAGGACACCTGACCGATTCCAGTTGTCATGTGACTAGGCTTCCTTTAGTTTGGCACGGTTGTGACTGGCGCGACGTTTCGGACACCCATCCATCTCGACTTTGTATACGAGAACGCCATGTCATTGATGCAAACTTCTCTGGTATCTGTATCCATATTGCACGCTCGTCAAGTCGCAAAGCCCTGTCATTGCGATAAAATTGTCATTGGACTATGCATCACATCAGATTGACACAGGTCGACTCGAGCAGGCCATCGAGGCTCTGGAATGAGGAATAGCTTTACTCTGGGCCCAGATGCGTGGCTCCCATACCCAAGTCGACCAACTTATTGCTGTTGACTCACATCTAGAGGGGATGTTCGTAGCGATCAATTGCGACCTCGAAATGCTGACGATGTCCCTCTCGCCTAGGGAATGTTGAAATACATAGTGGCAGAGTCTGGAGTTGCAGTTGGATGGGCCCGTTTGGTCGTCTTGTGGTTAAGCAGCAAAAAATTTTGGAAGTCGTAAATCCCTCATGTCACAAATTCGAAAGTTGCCGGGCTTCAGGGTTTACTAGAGACGTCATCTCTCTATACTCTCCGTGCCGCTGCTTCACGCGGACTAGTCATCACCATCAACCACCACAAATAGCGTTCAAACATCTTCAGGGATCGCCAGTTGGATGCACTAGAGACGTACGGATCAACTTAGAGCAATACAAACCTGCCTGACCTTCTGTATTGGGGGGGCTCTATGACCTTGTTGGCCAGTCAATCATCCGCAGGCTTCGCGAGTTGAACGTACAAGAACAATCTCGTGATTGGTGGTGCAGGACGTCGGTTTTTGTTCCCTTCCTCTCCATGCGATGGGCCCAATTTCATTGAATGACGGCGTCAAGTGATACTCCTCGGATCTCTACATATCCTTGTATACGCCTACACTGTCTGCACTTATCGAATCACTGGATACGCCTTCATTACCCCTTGTCGCACAGGCAGGTGCATCTCTACCAGGGGTATGGGAAAAGGTGCGGGTTATGCAGGCACTCAATATGCAGTGACAGGTCTTATCTGGGGATGGGTGACACCTGCTTCCGTGATCGATGGCCTTCAGGGTCATCGGTTTGCGCGCTTTGCCTGTCATGGAACTCTCGAGGCAGGCAAACCATTTGATGCTTAAGTTCTCTCAAACTCCACGGAGCGCACGGAGACAATTGTCTCACACTGCTTGACATCTTACACTCTCAACTCCCCGCTGAATTTGCCTTTTTAGCATGTCACACTGCCGAGTTGACTAACGAGTGCATCGATGACGAGGCACTGTATGTTACCACCACAATGTAATACTGCGGATTTCAAAGTACCGTTGGGGCGATGTGTGCGATGGCTGATAAGATCATAAGAAGTTAGGAACGGACGGGATCTTGCTGAACATTTCTATAAGTTGATAGCTGATGTTCTCAAAGGAAGGGATAAATAGCCCCTATCACGAGCAGTCTGCGAAGGTGCTTCGGGATGCTGTGCAGGGGCTGGGGGGAAAGAGACGAACCACACTAGGGCGCTGGGTCAATTGAATTGTGTGCACTACGGTGTATCATCCATGGCGTTATCATACCTTGTTTTGGATAAGGCCGTGGGTATAACAACTTTCCGCGGCCGAAGAGTCGGCGTTTGTTCTACAGAGATGTAGATTGCGCCGCTGGTCCGCTGTTGCACTTCATCAGTGGCAGATCAGCTTCTCAAGCGATTGTCACTCATCAGGCAGGTGCAAGGTGATAACTGCAGAGGGAACTTTGGCCAAAATCTAAATCTACCATCATGAAAACTACCTCATACACTCCCGAGATAAAATAGGAACAGACCTCGAGGTTTAGTTCAAGGCGTTGTGTTCTCGGTGAGTTTCACAGGGTGTGCAAGGATACTCACAGGAATCGACTTGCCTACTAGGTGGGGCTGCGTTGGAGTCGCCGCCATGATCGAGAGAACGGAGGCTATTTTTTCCCTTGTGATAACTGCATGGTACTCCGCCAGATCATCCCAGTTGAATGATGATGCGTTGTGAACAATCAGACCCTATGATATTAAGCCGTTTCGGTTCAAATCGCACGCATGTATCGCCGCCACTATGTCGACTAGATCTTTGCAATTCTCCCCCACACCATGGCTCCCCCAGGATCGCTTCACGTAAACGAAGCAGCTGCTCGCTCGTCGTGCCGGCTGGTATGAAGGCGTATGGTAGCTGGCACCGTCGCCATCTCAATTACCTTGCCACGAGGCCAGCTACTTGCATGGGGGACCTTCACAAAGCCGCTCCTGTACTAGTAGTTACACAACGACGATCCCCTTGTTTAGCGTTTCCGTTCACTTGACCGCATCACAGGGCTTCAGGATGTCTCGGGAAGAAACGTATATACCTCCACTGCCAAGTGCACGCAAGTAGCTGTAATGGCTGCAGTAGGCGGGAATGTGTCCACCGTGCAGAGATACCAGAAACTTGCCCATACTAGCCGATTCTTGGTTCATAGGTCATGCAGGCCCTAACACTGTGGGCATTTCCCAATGTGATCTAATTCAGTCGGCAAAATCCTGAAATCTGATTGGTCAGACTTTTAGAACTGAATTGGATCACATTGGGAAATGCCCACAGTGTAAGTGAATTCAGTTTAAGTCATGTACAGGCCAGCTTTTCCTGAGACCACGAGGGACAGCGATAACGAGAAGGCGAAACAGGTGATGAGCGCCCCTTGGTGAATCCTGCGCGTTTACATTGGTCGAACTGGCAATCGAACTAGAGCAAGCGCGGGTGAATTCCAGGCACTCAGGCACCGCACGACAGCAGATGTACTCAGGCTCACAGGCATACTACAAAACCGACATTCCCTGTCCTGAATAAGACATATTTCGAATAGCGCAAGCCCAAAGTTGAAGTCGATTACGCCTGATGCGGTCAGGTGGGTAGATAATATGAATATGAAGTAGGTTTTTTGAACGCGAGAACTACACAAGAAACGGGCACCGACACGGAGCTCGACGGATGAGTGGAAATTATCGTATTTTGGCCGTGACATCGGAATGTTACCGCAATGCTTAGCGGTGGCGGTTGTCTCCCCTTCCCAGTCCAGGCCCTTGTTCACTTCAACATATCATCCTCGTGACTAGAGGGTATGCCTAGCCTTTGACGTTATGGCTGTTCTCGCCTATGAACCGACGGAGTTTCGAGGCCTGCGTTTATCCCCTTCAATCAGGACAGTCTCGTGTTCAAGTATCTTGGCAGCCCTATTACAGAGTAGCTGCAGCGCGCCACACTATCCATATATTCTCACGGTAGTCTATATATAAGTATGTTCTAACCTGATTCGGTTTGGGCACCGCCCCCAACCCACGTTATTTGCGCCTCTTGAAATTTGCTTCAGGGAATGACTTGCTGCGCATGGTAGTTTGTGGGTAGGCGTACATTTGGTTCTGACGTACGCTCCACTGGTCACACCGATCTTCGCAAGTGGAGTAGATCACACCAAATAAGATAATTTGGCTTGATACTGACGTAAGGAACCTCCGAGCGATCTGGTAAGAGACAGTCTGTAGTGACGACCGATGGCAACGCTGGCGGGCACGAATCAATCCTATCACCTCTGCGGTTTTATTCACGATGTCAATATGTCTCTTATCAGACAGGCAGACTTCGCTAGCTGAAAAATTACTCACCCGAGGTTTCATGAGGAGTGATGTGTACTGTACAGTTCTCTCGGGCTGTTGCCTGCGAAATTCTTCGAGCTTGGCGTAATCTGACGG